>JANHFO010002989.1:350432-363085 GCA_032468095.1 Pareas carinatus | reverse complement strand
TCGGGGGATGCCTTATATTCCTCCGAGAGGCAAAAATGTAAGTAGGTCTTATTTTCGGAGGATGTCTTATTTTCGGGAAAACACGGTAGAATGCAGTACTGCACTCTAACCACTGCACCACTGCAGGTCTTTATGTTGCTATTTGCTGATATTTTGATGTTGCAATGATGGACATATGACAAATTGTAAATAATATTGTTTTAAGGATTTATTTTCTTTAAGAATTTATTTATTCATTACAAATACATAAGTATCATGTTTACAAACAGGATAAGGAAGCCATGTTGGTCAATATTTTTGCAATATCATTAGTACATAATTTAGCTTTGCAATTAAACAAAGATGCAAAAGGAAAAAAATCCTAATGATTAAAGTAGAAAGGCATAATGCTATGAAACCTTTCCAGAGTCTGTATAAGAAGCAGATTTAAATCTTTAAATGCTTGAAATAGAAATCCCTTCACATGTGAATAAGCTCTACTAAATTACATGGGATTTAATTACAATTACAATACATAATGCAACTGTATGGCTGGATTCTTTTGCTAAAGTAAAAGTTTAAAGGTCATACAGACATAATTCTAGAACTTGGGAAATCATCAGAAGAAATCCAAGGCTAGGAAATTTAGCTCTGCGTCAGTGAATGTGCAGAAGAAAATGTAAAGAGATCCCAAGATTCCTGTTAAGCATTTCTTGGCATTCTCTTCTAAGTGCTAAAGATGCTAGTGCTTTGGAATTCATAATTCATTTAAGAAAGTCCGTTTTATTAATACAGATATGCCGTCATCTATCTTCCAAAAGGACAAGAAAAGAAACAAGCGCTTCATACATTGGAAATGTTTATTGGCATATAACATGGGTAATTTGTCTTAGCATTAATTAATTAATTAGTCTTATTCTGTCATGACTTACAATATTGTCAAAACAAATTGCTGCAAAGATGCATAAATGGTCCTTTCCCTCTCCTTTTTATTTCTATTGAGCTTTCATCTGACATGGGATCATGATGAGTCAAGGAAGCTGACATAGATTTAACATTTTCCTTCTTTCATTATATCTGTAATGCTAAGGTTACTAGATGTCCAGCAAAAGGAATTCATGTCCTCCTTTTTGTCCACGTGTATTCTGTCCAACGGACATAGCCTTGAAATCAAATATTTCCAAGTTTTTTGAGGGTTTGGTTGTTTTTTCTTAATTGTACTCATTTAACAACAGTAACCATTAAAACTTTGGTGTACTGCATTGTGACTTTGTACATTGTCTGTGGTTTTTTTTCCCATTTTGTCTACTGACAGACTCAATAGCCTAGGTTTAAATTATTCAATATAGCCCAGTGGCTGCCAACCTATAAGCCGTGGCCAAGTGCTGGTCCATGAGAAAAAATTGGTGGTCCACCAGGAAAATCTGGGAATTATTTTGAATTTTTTTGTATAGCAAAGGCAGAGAGGCACATGAGGCTGGGCTTCCTCTAGGGCTCAGAATTCACCTGCGCTGGCTACCGGAAACGCTTCCAATGTGCCTCTCAGCTGGCCAAAAGTACGAGAATTCCAAGTCCCAGAGTTTTCAGCCCAGCCGACTTCTCTCGAGCTCTGACTTCTGAATGAGGTAAGGGGTGCTGGTGGATAGCAGGGAGGGGGGAGCTGGATGTTATTCAGGGCTAGGGGTGGGGGTGGGCGATTGCGGCCCATTGCCGGCACAGGTATGACAGTCAGAGGCATGGGGGGGCACTTGCCACTGGTAGCGGCATGGCCAGTGCAGAAGCAACCTGCTAACCCTAATCCTGTCCCAGCCGCCCTGGGAAACTTCACCCGGCTCAGAGGGGAGGGGGAGGGGAGAGCAACTCCTTCGCATCCGAGCAGCTGAAACCTGGGAGAAGAAGGAGGGCGGCAGGTGGGCTGGCCAACAAGCGGGCACTCCCAATCGGCGGCAGTGGCAGAAGCCTCACCTGCGCTCCTCTCGCCCCGGCCAGCCTGGGAGCCTCCCAGTCATCCAAGGCAAGCTCCGCTCGACTTCCTCCCCCATGTCAGCTTGAACGGGAGTGAGGCTTCTGCCGCCACCACTGATTGGGAATATGACCGATGGGTTCCCCCCAGGCACAGGGTGCACAGGAGCAGCAGCAGCAGCTGCAGGGGCCGCATCCCCACACTGCAGCCATCCCCCCAATGCTAGCCTGAGGTCAGCCAAGTGGCATGCATTCCAGAGAGAGAGAGAGTCCTCCTTCGCCGGGACTTGGAAAAGCGCTTTGGGAGGGTGTCTGTGTGTGTTTCTCTCTCTCTGTGTGTATGTCTGTCTCTCTGTGTGTCTGTCTCTCTCATTCTGTGTGTCTGTGTGTCATTCCCTCCCCCTCTCTTTTTCTCTTATTCTTTCCCTTTCTCTCTTACTCTCTGTTTGTTTGTCTCTGTCTCTCTCTCCTTCTCCCTGTCTGTCTCTCTCATTCTATCTCTCTCTCAAACAGGAATAAATATCACACTAAAATGTGCAATGCTTAAATAAGCTGCAATTACTTTGTAATAATTAAACTAACTTTAATAATTTTGCTACAATTAAGCAACCTTTAAAGATTTTGTTATGATTAAATAAGCTTTTTTAATTTTGTTATATAGGTGTCTTTTATGTTAATAAAATGGAAGTTCTCTGATCATTATTTTACAAATGTTTCTTTTTAAAAAGTTCATATTAGTGGTATGTGAGATCTAAAATTATGAATTTAGTGGCCCCTGAAGTCCAAAAGGTTGGCGACCCCTGGACTAGAGAGAGAAGCACAGATAACTGGGCAATATCTGCCTATTTGATTGCAAAGCAGGAAATAGAAAACTATCCAGCAGGCAACATGCAAAGGAAAAGAGATTGGCTCCAGACATCAGGCAGAATACAAGGTCCAGCAAGGAGGAGGCTGCACCATACCAAAACTGGCAGGGCAAGGAGTTGCACATAAGCCGGCGAGCAGACCCCTCCCTCCCTCCCTCCGCCAGGGTCCTTCTTCTAAGTTGGGCAACTATGGGAACTGAAGGACAGTAAACGAGTGCGCTCAGAGCGCCCGGAGGACTCCACAACCGGCCTTGTTTCTGCCCCTCCGGCACGAGCCAGGCTTTTTAAAGACGTTTGGGTAGGACGTGGCCCTGACTTGTTCGGAAGATGCCACATTGCCGCATCTTTTGCAACGCTCCGCTTGCTGTCTGCCTTGCTCCTATTTCTGCAGAACTGAGATATTTTGTGCCACCAGTGCGTCTTCTAATGCTTCCTACCTCCTGAGACTTCCTATGGCTGCAGGCTGCATTGGCCATTTTTGTCATGATCCTGGGGGGGGGAAGAAGCTGATAAAATCGTACTCCAGGCCTTCGCTACAAATCCAGTTTTTGGCTTCCCGTTCTGTGTTCCGTCCAGCCAGCCCGGCCCGTCTCCCAGGAAAGGCCTCGTGCGCAGAGCTCTGGAGCAAAGACAGGCGCAGCCAGGAGAACTCCGGGCCCCGCAGCTCAGCCCGGGGGCCACAGACGGAAAGCGCCCCCTGCTGGGGGGGGCTCTCTCTGCTGGGGGCCTCCCTTCCCCAGGGAGCGTCTCCTGGGCCCCCGGGTGGGGGTGGGGGGTCTCTGCAGGGATCCCTTTCTCCACTTGCGCTTGGAACTGCACCGTAACACACTTTTTAAAAAAATTTAAAAGTGGAATCTGCCAGTAATAAAACCTACCTTGAACTCAGGTAGGAGGAGGTTACGAACTATTGCACATCTTTCTTTCTTTACTGCTTGGTTTGAATGACTAGAAAAGGAATTACCAAAATGTTTTATTCAATCATGGAGTGGCAATGAATAAAACATGCCCGTTTATTTGCCAGGCTGCTCGCCTCATTTTTAATTATTGCATTTTGGATTGCTGTTTGCTTTTTTTTACTTTGGCCAGGGAATGAAATAAGTGGCATGTCACTGGGACCCACGGACTGCAGCAAAAAATGATCTGGACCTTTTTTAGAAGGCGCGGACGAGTCTTTGTTGTACCTTAGTCAAGGCGGGAGGGGGGAGGAGGAGGGGGAGGAGGAGGAGGAGGAGGAGGAGCTCTCTTCCTCTGTTTGGCCTCGAGCCTTTCCTAAGAGAGGCGGGCAAAGGAGCCCAGAGCGAGACACGGAAAGCTTAGTGAAGATCCGAGAACAAATACTGGAGAAAGAGCTTCTTCGGATATACTTAAAAGAGGCGGAGGAGAAAAAGAAGCCCCTTTCCAGATGCTCCATGAAGACACCAAAATCCTATCCGCTAACGAACGCTTTGGACCGTTTCTCTTCCAGAAAGAAGGAGCGGGGCCCAGGAAAGACCTCGAATCGTGAGAGCTGGATGAATTACGGGCCCTGGAGGAGTTCGCCCACGGTCTGGAATGGGTGGACTGCCGTCTCTGAGGAACACGGGAGGACAACTAAGAGGTGAAAGAGAGAAAATCCCCATCTTCAAGCAGGGGGAAAGAGACACAAAGCTGTTCTGACATCCATTCTTGGGAAGATTAGCGGTTCATAAACTATCTGGAAGCATCTTGAAAAAACGCAGCCGTTGTTAGCAGCCAACATGGATTCGTCAAGAAGGCGGCTCATCAAGCCAAGCTTATTTCACTTTCTGACCGTATAGCTTCCTTGGCAGGCAGGAGAGGGCCCTAGACGTAATTTATCTTGATTGCATCAAAGCAACGGACAGAGCGCCCCACGATCATCAAACAGTTCGGTAACTGGGCACCAATGGCATGGCGCTTAAGTGGAGACACAGCCGACTGGAGACGGGGCTCAAGGCTGGTCAGCGGTCTCTCCTTAATCCAGAGCGAGGCACGGGGTGGGTGGCCACAAGGCTCATTCCCAAGGCAAGCTGTCTCGATTCCTGCAATAAGCAGGATTTGGACATGCTGAAATGAGGCGGCACTGGGCCAATTTGGTAGTTCTATGGAGCCACAGCTGACCACATGGACTGTGCTCACTCCACACGCTAATCAGACACAGTCCAAGCACGTCGCAGTTCAAGGAAGGCTTCTCACTATTTGAAGTTTGGGGAAGGGACAGACATCGCGGCCTTCTCAGGTGCGTGTGGCATGACCGCACGGAAAGACAAATTACGATCTCAGCCTCCTGGATGGGGCAGATTTCAGCTTGGAGAAGCTTCTTGGGGCCTAGTCAGGAACACACACACACACACGTTTCTAGGAGACGAGACCTCTTCAGTGTTAGAAGAGCAGACGTGGCCGCTCATCTCGTCGGCCGAGGCAGCTCAGTTGCTGTGAGGCTCCAGGTAATGGCAAATGACGTGCCGCCCTTCCAGGCGAGACTCTCTTTGTTGGGCAAAACGGGCATGGCAGCACGCTGTGGCACCCTGACCCTTCTCCTACCCAGCCCTTGCCTGCCTCTTGGAAACAGGTGGGCTTGTAGTTGTGTGTTCATTACGTTTTGTGCACAGTTTGCTTCTGTCAGAGAAGAAACCAAAACTGCAGCTTAGTCCCTTCTTCCTGCTTCCATCACACACCAGCTTCACCTCAAAAGACCCCGTTCTGGCCTGACTCGCTTGCAAAAGGCAGAGGAAACGGTGGTGAAAGGAGCAGCTTCACAGATCACCTGACCAGACTCCGCTTCCCTTCCAGTCCTGCAAAGGGGCCGCAGGGCTGTCGTGCTTTCTTCTCCCACGGACGCAAATGAGGCGGGAGGTGGGGAAAGCAGGGGACCTGCGGCCGTCTGGACCTCCGGAAACACCGAGGGCACGGAGGGAGCTGCTGGCACGGCCGCTGGGTATCAAGACCAGGGGAGCAGCAGCAAAGGTCAGCCAATAGCCCGAGGGCCTCCCCTGCAGAGGCCAAGGCAGAGGGTTCCGGGACACCCCCAGACGGGCGGGGCAGGAGCCTCCCTGGCTGATCCCAGGAGCCGGCCTCCCCTTCCTGGCAGAGCGACTGGAGTCCGGAGCTCTGCCAGCCCGGAGCCCCTCCAGCTCAGGGGAGGGGATCAGCCTGCAGGGGCAGCCAGGGGCAATGTGATCCTGACCCACGCGCTTCCGGGGGGAGAGGCGGCCCTGGCAGACGCCTCTGGATGGGGCAGGGTTACAGGACAGGCAGGCGCCCATTCCCCCACGGCCCCCACCGCCCCTCTCTCTTCCTTCCCGCCCCTCTCTCTTCCTTCCCGCCCCTCTCTCTTCCTTCCTGCCACGTTGCTCCAAGGGTGGCAGCAGGACACGCCACAGGCCCTTGTCGACTCAGCCATTGCGAACTCAACTGGTCGTTAAACATCAAGCAGTCAGTACTTAGCAACCACAATCGGCACCAGGCAATCCTGTGAGTGCAACCGAATTTACAACCTTGCAACTCCTTTGGTTCTTAAGTGAGGTAGTCGCTAAGTGAAAAATCATACAACTGCAACTTGCAACCTTGCCTCCATTTTCCATACTATATGGTACCAATTTTGCTTGTCGCAAGCCAATTGCAAAATATACAGACAGTAATCACGTGTCTGAGAGACGGAGATGCTGTGATGGTTGCAAATGCAAGGACAACTTGCAAAGTCAGTTTTTAGCACCATCGTAACTCAAATGGCCACTGCAGAAGGCAGTCAGTAAGCAAGGATTACCTGTATATAACTTGGCAGAGGGCCAGGTCCGTCTCCTTCATTTCGCACATCTGATAAAGTCTGAAAAAGTCCCCATGCTCGAGCCCCATCACTTTGGCCATATTGTCTGGTGCAACCCAGGCCATGTCCCCCTCCCCTTTGAAACAGCCCCCCCAAACCCCGATTTTTACTCAGCACTATGTCCTCCCTCCCAGGCTGATCTGCTTTGCTTTAATTATCTGTTTACTGTGTGATGTTTTTATGTGGATTTAATTGCTGTTGCTGATGCTACCCTGAGACATGCACTGAGCGACTTCTGGCGGATGGCATGGCGGCTAAGCAGCAGGCCCGGGGAGCTCATGAGCCAAACTACTTGATAGCCCATAGATCGGGATGGTTCCGTGATCGGTTCCGACCCTAAAGTTGCCCCGGAGAGGCAACAAAGAGAGGGAATATTCTGCAGTCTCAGGGGAGGTGATGACCACCCTGGGACTGGGCAGGGACCCCTCAGAAGATCTACAAAGCTGGGCTGTGTTCCTCACAGCGTTTAGCCGCAGATGAGCGGTGAAGCAGAAATGGAGGGATTACAAAAAAAAACTTGAAATCAACATCTAGCCACCTGGGTGAGTTTTCAAATCCCTACTCTAAAAAGACTATTGTGCTCGATTAAAAAGAAGATCTAAAGAGAAATTGATGCCCAAAAGAAGGGAAAAAATGGCGACTGAGGATGGAAGGGGTTATTTACTATAAAAAATATTGAGGACTGAAATGAAGAGTCTAGAAAGAGGAAAATAACCTTTTAGCTATACTAAAATTTAAAAGATATTACCTTCATATCATAAAATTGGGAAAAGATCCCTAAGGTTTTGGTGGATGTCTTTATAAAAGTTAAAACGATACCAGGTGGTGAAAGTGAAAGTGAGGGAAAGCCTGACATTGAGAAAGGAGCTGTGAATTGTTTTTTGAAATAAGAAGGTAAATATTTGGACTTACAAAGAAATGAAACCCCCAAACTGCTGTAAAATAAGGGACTTACTTCTTTATAGAAGGACTGTCACAAATGGCAAAACGTATTCAAGAGATGTTAATGGCACTTATGGACTTACAAGAAGCTAACTTTAAAGAGATTTTACAAAAGCTGGATGATATGTGTCTACAAATGTCAAAAGAAAAAGGTGAAATTAGAGAAAAGATGAATGATTGCAGTATGGCCTTTCATCACAATGAAAAACTGGAAAGAACAGAAGGAAAGCAGCAAGTTTTGGGAGATTTGATTACATTTCAGAGGCAAAAATTGAATTATTATTCAAAATCTCAAAGGATGATCAAGAAAAGTGAAAGGATTTAAAAAGGAGAGTATTAACCACCTCATGAGTGCAATGACAAGTACAGTTGGACAAAGAAGCAAGCAAAGAGAAGGAATGTATAAAATATTTTTAAAGAAATAGAAGAATCCAACAGATAGATTTGAGAGAGCTTAGAGGAAAACAAGAAGGGAAAAGAGGAGGAGATTGAGAGAAACAGATACAATACTGGATATAAAAGAGAGATGTGGAAGATAAGAATATCGTAAATGAGGAACTGAACATGAAATCAGAAATTGAACAGAATTTTACTAGCAAATTAGGATATAAGTGATTATTTACATAACTAAAAATATCATATAGATTAAAATGATATGTTTGATATTGTGTAGTGATTTATAAAGAATGTTTTACAAAAGAAGAATATACTTAATGCTTAAGATGTTTTAATATGGATTTGGTGTTTGAAATAGATTTAATAGAAAAATGATAAATTTGCTATTGCATAGTGATATATACAGGAGAAGTTATAAGATCTGAAATTATTTAAAACATTTAAGATGCTTAACATGGATTAGGAGGATTGGATAAGAGATTAAATGAACAGAAAATTGAGAGGTTTGAGGATGTTGTATAAAACGTGATCTATATATGTAAAATATATAGGAGGTTTAAAATTGGATTGTTTAGAAAGGTAAAGAAGAACAATGGGGAATTAGATGAAAGATTAAAAGAGTAGAGATTTGATATGGAAGTAATAACAGAAATATCTAGGATGTGGCTGATGTGAACATTTATATAACTAAAAAATGGCTGTTAGGATAAAGACAGAAATATTAATGAGAAAAGGATAACTTTTTTATTGTGTAAATGATTTATAAAGGATGCTTTATAAAATGAGAAATTACTTAAATGAGTAATGAAAGATGGAAGGAGTAGGTGTAAAATTTTATGAACATGACTGAATAAGTACTGATGGATGATAGATACCATGTTTATCCAGCTGGCCGATGCTGACTGAAATATTGAATTACGTTGTTCTTTGTTTGTGTGTTTGTTTCCTTTTGTTGTTGAAAATAATAAAATTGCTTAACCCCTCCCCCTCAAAAAAAAGGCATGCGCTGAGTGAGGGCTGTATAAGTCAAGCCGCTAAGGAAATGAAAGCACAAAATCCATCTCCCTCTAGGAAGCAGCCCCTCTTTGGGGGTTCCCCACCCCCACCCCACGCGGAGGGCAGGGCGTCTCCGGCAGGATGGTGCCACCCTCTGCCACCACCTGGCCCTGAATCTCCTTCCGAGGCTCCCCCCCCCCCGGCTTTCCCCCACTCCCTGCCCAGCGTGGGAAGAGGCGTCTGAGGGAAATGCCAGTAACCTGCCACCATCCATCTCCCCGCCCTCGGTAGGGAGCACCCCCTCCTGGAAGGCAGGCCAGGCCATGTCCTTGCTCTGCCCAGGGGAGCCAGGAAGGTTTCCCCCCTCCCAGCAGCTCCTGGAAGCCCACCCCACAGAGGACAGGCCTGCTAGCTCAGAGCCGGATCTCCCCACTGAAGCCTATTCCACGGGACCGAGAGGCGCCCTCCCTGGCCTTTAAATACTGATTCTCTGTACACCGAGTGCCTAGTTGTTGCCCTGCCGAAAGTGGGATAGGTGAGATTTCAGCAAATAAAGAGCAGAGAATAAAAGGAACCCCATACCTGGCTTAATAAAAGATCACAACAGGCTCTGCTCCACCAGCCACCAAAGCAGAGCCTGACCGTTGGACAACCCCTCTTGCATCCTGCGCCATTTGGGTGGGCCCTCTCAAGAGTGCAGGGGCCACTGAAGGGACCGGCAATAGCTCTTCCGCCACCAGCAGAGACCCTGAGGCCGAAGACGGGGCTTGGGCCCCTCCCAGCCTGCCCCAAAATGAGCCTCCGCAGGCAAAGGGCGCCCCGCAGCCAGAAACACCACGGTCCTACCTTGACTCCTCGGATGCGGAACTCGGCCAGAGCCCGGCTCATCTTGGAAGCCGCCGTGGGGTGGTCTTTGCCGTGGGCGATGACCTTCACCAGGAGTGAGTCGTAGTGGGGGGAGATGATGGCTCCCTGGAAGGCAGAGGCGCTGTCCAGGCGGATGCCCATTCCCTCGCCGCTCCGGAAGACCTGGAGGGGAGGGCCAGAGGTCAAGGCCTGCCCAGGAATCACCCTGGACTTCCTGCACCGGGACTGCCACCAACCGGAGTGTGTGTGTGTGTGTGTGTTCCTCAGAGGGAAAGAGGCGGACGCACCCAAGTGCGGCGTCTGTAGCCCCCCCTTCCCCCTTCCCCCCGAATGTGGTCTGCGGGGCTGCAGCAGAGGGGAAACGGGGCTCTTTGGCTTAGGTTTGACCCTGTCCCCTGGCGCCTCCTTCGGGCCGTGTTTTCCTCCTTTGGCGTTCTGTTTCTGTTTTCCCTTCCTTTCCTATATCGAGACCATTATTTAAAAACGGCTTTTCAGAAAAGGTCTGAACGCCTGAGCAGGTGAGGCCGTGTGTGCAGGTCCGAAGGGAGAAGCCCCACGCGGCCCTAGGGCTTCTCCCCTGGTGAGGCTGCCGCCGGGGAACAGGCGATCCGCTCTCACGCTTTCGCTAACTGGACCTGGGTCGCCTGGCGGCAGGCCCTGGCCACAGGTGAGCACAGGGCCAGGCTCAGGACAGGCTGGCTTCGGAGGCCGAGAGCGGCCCAGCCGATTCCTTCAGTCATCCAGCGGACAACCGGCAGAGCCCCCCCCCCCGGACATCGGCCTCTTTCGGGTGGGGGGTGTCAGGGCCCTCGGCTCTCCGCTGGCAGCCGCAGGGCGCACCCGGTGCCGGCCTAGCAGCAGTGCTGGGCACAAGCCTGCCAGCTCTGCCTCCAAAGGGCTTGGGGAAGGGGTGGCAGCCGTGGGGAGCCCAGAGAACGACCGAGACGGGGCCTTGCCGGGGGCCCCAGGGGGAGGGGCTCGGTGGGTGCCGGGCTGTGCCAGGCGCGGCTGGCCTGCCTCCCTGGCAGGTGCCGCTTCTCCTCCTCCTCCTCCGTTGTTCAGGCCACTCCTGACAGCTGCTCTCACTCTTCAGTGCTTTAACTGCTACAATAACATTGTGACCGAGATGTTGTGAACCAGGCAGACAATCAGGCTTTAGTCAAAGAGGCAGGACTCGCAGTTTAAACACAAGGTAAAGTATTCCAAACCAATTCGGGAAAGCAGGCCAGGGACCTCTGCTAGGGACGTCTTCCAGCCCTGAGTGGCGACTCTAGCTGGGTTACATCCAAAATCAGGAAGAAAAGCAGATCGGAGGAGGCGGCCTTTAGGCGCCGCTTCCCGGCCCTCGGTCTCTGCATCTGCCTCAGGAACTCCCCGCCAAAGGAGGACCCCCATTTCCAAGCGGCATGAGATCAAAAGGGTGGCAGGTGCTTCAGAGGCCATGCAGCCCGGCCCTCTACTCGGTGCAGGACTTCCACCGGATCCGCTCTTGCTCTTCGAAGACTTCGGCAGAGAGAATGCCTCCCGCCAGGCCGCCAACCCGCCGCCCTCAGCGTCAGAAACGCCTCCTGCTCCTCTGCCCCGGAGGCTAAGCATGCCCCAACCCTTCCCTCGTGAGTCACAAGGGTGCACGCGTGTGTGAGGGGGGGATCTCAAGAGTGGCGCCCTCCCCTTGAGAGGCTAGCTTTCTGCCGGCCAGCTCCGCCCTCCGAGAACCCGGGACCCTCCCTTCCCAATGGAGGGGAAGAGTGGGAGACTCGGGTCCTGCTCCTTCTGCCCCCCTCGGGACTGAGCCGGGCCTGGCGAACTAGAAGGGCGGGTCGACCGCCTGCAGGCGGGGGGGGGCGCCTGCCCCGCGGTCACAGCACGGATAAGGGCAATTCGGCAAGACGCTCCAGGCAAGAGGCTCTACCGGCCCAGCAGCCGAGCCCAGCTTGCTTAGCAGTAACCTTCCCTCACGCGGTGTGGCTTAGCGTGTTCTGCAAACGCGGCCATTTCCTTAGCTTAGAACGGCGCATGTCCTGCAAACTGGACAAATGAGGCAATTTCAAAATCAAGGCGGTGGATTGATGCCTTGTGGCCACAAAGCCTTATTTCCCGCCTCGCCACAGACGGGAGTGAGACCTTAAACAAGTCCAGATTCAGGCCAGGAGAACGTCGCGCTGGGTACAGAGGACAGGGAGGAAGGACAGCCGAGCGCAAATCCTGCAGGTGGCAGAAAGGGGGGGGGGAAGGATCGGTTGCTGCCTCCCCTCCAGATCAGGGATGACAATTCCCTGAGGCACAGCAGCGCGTCTCTCGCCCCCCCCCACTTCTCTCCTCGCCAAGGAAAGGAAACCCTTCGTGAAATTGTGGGAACAAGGCTGTGCCTGGGCACGCCTGCCCGCCGCACAGCAGCGCCCAGTGTCTCCTCAGCAGAAGCCGCCCGAGCTCTGAGCGGTGACCTCTTCCCCAGCAGGACCAGCCCCTGGCAGTGGACCCGCGCCGGGAGAGGACTCTAGCGGCGGTGACCCACCCAGACCATGTCCGACAGTTGGCATTTCAGAGCTGGCCCTGCAGTCCTCAGCCGGCTGGGCGGAGAGTCTCCTGCCGCACTTAATCTAGGAAAAAGGTCTTCTGCCCTCTGCAAGCAACATCCAGGCATCCGGACCTCCCCAGACACCCAGGACAGCAATGGTGGCTACAGGAGGTCTTCTCCTTCCCACCGTCCTGCGCACGCTGCTCCCCAGTGCAACCCCACCCCCACTCCGCACAACCCCCTTTATATTCTCTATATTTGGTGTTTTAACTTGGTCTTAATTTAAATTTTAAATTGTTATATG
>JANHFO010002989.1:296670-310067 GCA_032468095.1 Pareas carinatus | reverse complement strand
CAGAGTCCAAACCCCTTATTTATTTTTTATTGATTTATTTATTTAGATTTATATACCGCCCTTCTCCCGAAGGATTCAGGGCGGTGTACAGCTAACATAAAAAAAAATATTAACATTGAACTTTAACAATATAGTTTTTCCTAGTGGCGTCCCATCAAAATAACAAGTTTTATTCATGTTCAGTTGTTTTGAAATTGGTCCAGGTCAGAATGGTGCTGCAACCTGATGAAGCAAAAGAAATTGAGATACGTAGTAAATATTTCCTTTTTTTGATTATGAAAAGTTTCCAACTATGCAAGTCTGATTTAAACATTCAGCATATACAATTACAGTTTCTAATCTAAATGCAATTTTCACCTTTGGAGAAACAACAGAATTATGCTGTTACACATATTTTGGGTTTAAAATGTCCAAGTCTTCTTCCTTTAAGACAATCTTGCGACTTTCTGAGAATAAAGATGAAGCTGCATTCCAGAGAGTATTTCCTATGTGACATCATGGATATAATTCCATTCGTAAAACAGTCAGGAAATACTGTATACAGAAATTGTGTCCAGGCAAACAAACACATTTGGCAGATTTCATTTCAAAGTATGTGTGGGTAGGGATGGCCATGTATAGAAATAAATCACAGGAACCTTCCACAGAATAACTCAGAAATTAATCATTATGGGTAGAATAAGTACAAATAAACATTTAAAAACTGGTTAAATTAACATGGTGAAATCATTTGTGAACTCTGGAGAAATCTTGAGCAGCGTCACACATTTCAAGGTCAAAAGTAGTAATATATGGTAACTTACCTCTGTGATTACATTTCTCTGCCCACATTCTCAATATTAAGGCAAAAATCAGGAATAGTTTGCAAGCCCCGACTACCTACACTTGTAATCTCTTCTCTAGCAGGAGGCTTAATTAACATTTTCTAGCATTGGCAGCCCCATCTGGAAATTACTATTCAACCACCCACATTAATACCCAGGCTTTTCCTCCTTTCCTTTAATTAAAATGCTGTCAGAACAGTTAGCTCATGAAAGAACTTCCTGAAGTTAACAATTGTATAGCAACATGTTATAAACTGTGTGAAAGCTTTTGCTGATCTATACTTAGAGTATAACTTTTTTCTCTTTCTCGTTTTATTAACTAAAAATTAATTGTGGTTTTGAGTGTGTGTGTGTGCCACTTCTAAGTAGGAAAACAAACAATTGAAATTTATTAGTTATATATCCTGCCTTTCTGCCAAGAGTTCAGGGTGGCATATAAAGCACTACGGCTCTCCATTTTTGCACAACAATCTTATAAGGTAGCTAGGTCTGGGAGAATGATTAGCCTAAAGTCACTGCAGCTGAATCTGGGAAGTTAAACAACAATAACAAAAACCTAACTTCTGCCATACCTGCCTGGTAGATGGTTCATAGCCTCCATCCTTCAATGGACTGATTTAGGAGGAGGATGACATCTGAACCAGTCTTTTAAATAGAATATATTGGATTTTCTATTTCCTAATGAACTGGCATTTGAAATCAAAGCCTAGCAGACAAACAAAATGGAAGGGTGGGAGAGTTAAAAATCGATGTTTCTCTAATAGCTGAAGAAATATGATAAAATTAAGGAAATTTAGTAGGTTGAAAAAATATAATAAAAATACACACATGATTAATTGCTTTTATCTATAAAATGTCCTCTATAGTAATGCAGTATTTTTTTAAGCAGAGAGACTGAAATCATTTTTGGAGGATTATAAAGGTCAGAGAAGAACATCGTACTAAAAGGAGTGGAGGAATTTAAAATGATGGGGTCTAAAACTGCAGTCCCTATCCCATTTTGGCACCAGCGACCGGTTTTGTGATGGTGGAGGAAGGAGCATGCAATCTAGAACCCTCACAAGCACAGTTTAGAGTAGGGTTCACATTGCTAATGAGAATCTAATGCCTGATGTGAGGTGAAGCTGAGGCAGTGATGCTAGCTCTGAGGAGTGGCTGCAAATACAGATGTAGTTTTGTTCGATCTCCCACCACTCTCCTCCAGCTGTGTAGTTCAGTTTCTAACAGGCCATGGACTGGTACTGAACTGTGGCCTGGCAGTTGGGAAAACCTGGTCCAGAAGACAAATGAACTCATATTAATATCATTGTAAAAGCATTTGTCATGCTTAGAATAACAAAGTTCAGTACAGTAAATATGGAACTTTTCTAATCTTTCTGACTTCAAAAGCTAAAATAAATCAGTATTTATATTTAGAAAATGGACACACAAAGGTATAAGGGAAAGCTGTGTAAATGTATGTATTTTGGGGGAATTTGTTTACAAAACCAAGTACGAATCTTTGTGAGATTTTTTTAAGAAATGCAAACATTTTGTTCAAAGAACAAAGTTACCTTAATCTATACAACCTTGAACCCAAAGGACACAAATTCATGTATACTGATTACCATGAATAGAAATTAAAGCAATCCTTCCAGTATGATGCAGATAATCCAGATGAATTGTATACTCTCCATCTGTACAAATAATGAAAAATAAATACTTGCATCATTAACGGTAAGTTTAGGTTTCATGGAATACTTTCTGAGAACATGCTGTGAAAATCTGGAAAACAATGAAATGTGAACTTCAAATAAAAGCTGTAAGCTATTTTGAACTTAAAAGATTTTAGCATTGAGCAGAGACTGCACCTAGTTATATAAACCTTTCTGTTTCTTTAATTCTTGGGTTCTATATATTAGCTAAATAAGCAATTTCAGAATGGAGCAGTGATGTGGTAAGCTCACTGGAGAATAATTTTCAGTTTGTGGCTGTACTTGCTTTAAACAGTAATATAAATATTAATGCTGAAGTTGTTATATGAAGATTTAAGAATACCAGTGTTGACTTGAAAATTAAGTATATTGGCCTGTTAATAAAGCTTTGAGATTTGTAATAATATATCAAACTGGTATTTCAATATGCTGTTGTTTTATTTACTGCTATATTTTCTGGTTGTGAGCCGAAACTCATTACAGGTAGTCCTCAACTTGGAACCTTGTTTGAAATTACAACGACACTGAAAAACGTGGTTGTCCCACTTAACAACTGTTGTAGCATCCCCGTGGTTACATGTCAAAATCTGAGCGCTTAGCAGCTGGCATGTATTTATAACAGTTGTGCTATTCTGCACTATTCTGATCACCATTTGTAACCTTCCCAGCCAGTTTCCGATAGGCGAAGTCAGTGGAGGAAGCTAGATTCACTTAATGACCATATGATTCACTTAACAGCTTCAGTCATTCACTTAACAACTGTGGTAAGAAAGGTTGTAAACTGGGGCAAAACTAATTCGACTTTTTTGTTTAACAACAGAGATTTGGGGCTCAATGGTTGTCGTAAGTTGAGGACTCATGCATGTTTATGTATGTGGTACCTTATTAAGTTTTAATATTAGCTATTCCTTACAGTTTGCTATATTTAAAGTTAATTTAGCCTGTACAGAGTGTCTTATTTTTCTCTTATAAATTAATGGTTGAAACTTGGGTGATCTTCAGCCTTCAATAACATTCTCTATTGTATATTTGTTTGTTTGTTTGTTTGCTTATACAGTTGATGGAATAGACAAGGTATCAGTTGCCAACTCAGATGGGACGAATCCGGGATCTCAAACTCCTCCTTTTAAGAGGAAGGGCAAACTTTCCACTATTGGTAAAATCTTCAAACCGTGGAAATGGCGAAAGAAGAAAACGAGTGAAAAATTTATAGAAACGTCAGCAGGTATGACTGTTGATACTGATAAATACTTCATGAAACCTGAAAAGATAATAACTGCTGGAGTTGCAAAGAACCATGCATATTACTTTTTAGATTTGAACACTTTCAATGTTGCACCTTCTCATGTTTACTTTTGCCAGTTCTTCAAAATTTGCCTAAAGTTACTTATTTTCTTGTCTTTCTATCCTTCAACATTTCTGTACTCCTGAACATTTGCCTCCCATGGATGAACTTATTTTTTTAAGTATTTAAAAAATACTTTTTAAATACTTAAAAAAATGCTGGTTATGCTGAACTCTTGACTCCTGTTTTATTATTTTGATACTGAGTCTTAATCCATTGAATGCCACCCACGCTTCAGCTTTCTCTTTATAACAATTAGCTATAAGATCCTTAAAGATCAAATATTGGTGTGGAAATTATTCGTTATAAATTAAAGCTCAGATGTTGCCTTTTAGAACCCAATTATTTTTATGTAATTAAAATGAAACAGAATAATATATTCCAAATGCGCATTTATAGTGAACTGTCTTATAATCTCTTTTGATTTTATTTTTATTTATGTTTAATAGCACATTAGTAAATTGGTGTTTTTTAGAAAATTGTTCCTTTAGTTTTTTTTTTATATCATTAAAATATATCTTAATAACTTAAGTGAAGATGTATAAACTTAAGAGAAATATTTATGCTCTGTGCATGAACACTTTCAATGAAGGAGTGACTTTTTATGGTGCACTGAGAAAGTGGAGATGAACATAGTTCATTAGTGAAGTTTGGGGTATAATAATCCTGACACTTGTCTTTTGGATTAAGAAACACTACATTTCATATCTTTTTACTGTTAAGGAAGAGGTATAAATAGGGGAAGAATTATGCTGTATATACAGTTCTGGATTTTAAAACAGTTGAGTTCAGAATAGCTTTGCTTCTTAGGGTATTCAGAATACCAATCTAAATTATATGTAGAGGTGTGCATGCTTTTTCTCTCTGCCTAAACAATGCTTAAAAGCCACTTTCCCCATGTTGCATACTTTCTTAAGTCTTATTCCTACCTTTATTAGTCAAGTGTGTGTTTATAAAGATAATAACTAAGAAAAATATAAAAAGTAAAGAAAATGAAAAGTAGAAGGTAGAAGAAAGAAAATTACACACACACACACACACACACATTTCTCTCCAGACAAGAATAAACAATTTTAATAAGTTAACATCTTCTTTAATATTTTAATAAGGAAAAATATCTCTTTTCCCATGTCTCATTTATAAACAGATTTGTAAAGCCTTTCATTTAGTACTGGTCAAAACGAAATTCTGCTAATTGCTACCAGAAGCCACTATACATATAGTCTATCACTGATCAAATAAATTCTACATTTCTTGCATTTACTTTTTCAAAGCTTGATCTTTAATCCCATAAAAGAAATCACATGTTGATTTCTTGTCACTTTCTCTTTGTCGCTTTTCAGAAACAACTTTGGTAGTTTAACACTTCCCCTTTGTATCCAAGTTAGAAGATTTTCCAAATCATTGTTCTTTTTTAGTTAAGACACCAGCCAATTTTCAATGTAAATCTCTTGTGGCAGCCTTTTCCATCTCTCTCTTGCAATCTGGCATCTAAAATCCATTTTCAAATCCACATTCAAATCAGCATCAGTCACTTTTTAATCCAGTAAAATCTGTTCTTCTCCAATAAACCTCTTTTGCTTATTAGGACAGAATGATTTTTAAATATAATTTGATTATTGATAAGGAATGAGCTATGGGAAGAATAGCTTTTTTTAAAAAACTGAAATATTACAGAAGGTGTTAGGCTACTGGAGCTGTTTATTCTTCCCTGAAGGGAGGTGAGAATCACTTTTATGCATCTTTTTTCCTCATATTTTTTATTTTATTTTCCCTTTTCTACCACTTTGTACTTCTCCTGTTCTTTACTTTTTATATTTTTCCTAGTTTGTATTAGTCTTTTATCTTTGTATTTATAAACTATACTAAAATTATTATAGAAATTCCTAACAAACAAATAAAAAAGGATAAAAAGCAAGATATAACGGATGGCTATGACAAGCTTTAATAATCAAACTATGCATAGAACAAGTCATTCACCTCTTGTAATATTTCCCATATTCCTGTGTTTTTGGATTGTTCTTTTAATATCAATTTCAATTATCATGCCACACATACCTTCCCTAATATTTAGATCAATTGGACAGACTTATACTTGGTGAGAAGGTTCCTGGATATATCACACTACATCACATTTATCATAAAACAAGATCGTTATTAAAATTAAGGAGAAACTTCCTAACAGTGTGGACAATTAACCAGTGGAACAGCTAGCCTTCCAAAGTTATAGATACTTCATCACTGGAGGTTAATAGCAAAAGTTTAAATTCACTTGAAATGTTAGTTATATAATAAACTGAGGCAAATTTTAAGGCATTAAAAGGGGAAAATTAGACATTGCTATGCTTTATTTGTATGAGGGCAATTTGGAATAAAACCTCTATTTGGTTATCAATAACAGACACTTGCAGATACAGAACTTTTATTATAAACATTAGAAAACTACACCATTACATTACTTTTTGACATAGTCGCTATTCAAATTGAGGCACTTGTCATAACGTGCTATGTCTTTGAAATTCCTTCTGCAAAAAAATCTCCAGCCCTGGGAATGAAGCCAAAAGTTCTTGGGTGCGTTAGTTTGTGATGAATCGCAGCTGCCGAAAGTCGATACATTTGGCGGGATTTTCTACGGCAGCATTTATTTTCAATTAATCTAGCGGACAAGTCAACTGCAACACAACCTTCCCTTCCACTTCTCAGTGCCTACACACAACGCCATATATATATGATGGTTTCGTGCACACAGCCTAATCCCTTGCATGCACAAATGAAGCTTTGCACATTTGCCTGCCACTTGCACGAACTGGTTTCCAAGTATCCACAGATTAGTACCGGCCTGTGGACTGGGGGTTGGCTTTAGTGCATCAAAGCGTAAGAAAGGTTTAGGAAAGTTCCCTGCTACAAAAATTGGCTGAAACTAAATCCTGCGACTATGAATTCTGACTCTGAACCAACATCATGTTATCTATTTGTTATGACGTATACTAGTCATATACAATTGACTAGCTAATGAAATCTGTGCAAGAGAATTTCCTGAACCAGGAGGCTGTAAGTGATATTTTAGTTTTCAGAAATATATTGTTTTTTTAATTCTTATTTTATCTTCTATTTTATTTCTAGTTATCTTCTGCATTTAGCACAAATAAAAAGAATGTGTCCTTCTAACATAATAAATGCAGCTTCTGTTCTTGAATAGAGAATGGATAAATCTAGTCATAAAATGCTTGCTTACTACCTTTCCTATTCTTTGCCCACTATATTTTATTAGGTATTTAACATACCCGCTACACTATTCACTTTTGGAGTAACCAACATCATGCAAAAGGCCCAAAGGAATAAAGCAAAATGAATAAAAGGAAGAAGAGAAAAAGAGGAGAAGAGAAACACAGTTCATACTAACCCTGTTTACCTCTTCATATTTTGTTATCTGTGTATACTATCTCTTGCTTCCGCACTTTATACGTACTGCTCTATACGTTGACTTTTGCTATTTAAACTCCTCGGTTTTCTCTTTTTCAGCAATTCATCAACTTCTTTCTGTCATGGTTTTTATTCTCCTTCCTTTTGACCCATCCGCTCTTCCTTCAAATACTTGTATGGCAATTAGATCCTCATCCTCATGCTAATACTTCTAAATGAAAAAATATAATATATTCTGATACATGGAAGCCAAAATTATCTTTGTTTTAGTTTGTTTTAGTTTATTTTTTACTGAATGATGTCTTAACTTCTCTATTTTTTTTAAGTGCTGGAAAGAAAGATATCAACAAGGCAGAGCAGAGAGGAGCTAATAAGAAGGGGTGTCCTAAAAGAAATTAATGAGCAAGGTGATCATAATTAATGTAGTTTAATAGACCTTGTATTGAATGATGCAAATGTTATTCCCATTGCTTTAAAATGTATAGTTCATTGACGCAGTTTGTAGTTGAGATTGACAATGAGACTGCTACATATTTCTAGGTTTTGGTTGAAAAATAATACTGAAAAACAGTGAGTTTAACTCTAGGAACTTCAGCCACCTCTTTTCTCCCAGAAGTGCTTAGATTGTTTTGCAAAGCAAGTAGAGACTCGAAGGTCTCTGAAAAACAAATGAAGGGAGAGAGAAAGCCTCTGTGTGATAAGCTTAGGGATGCTGGAGATCAACAGACAACAACCTAACATGGGAAGACAGTGCGGGTTAATGTGAGAAAAGAAAGATGAGCAAGTGGCTTGAGTGACCGAATTTTGACTGATAGAGAATGGAGTGAAAGAATTGGTGAGGTGATTTTGTAAAAGAGAGAACTGTTTAGGCATTGTAAAGGAATAGATTGATTGTCTACCCCTGAAATCCTACTTCTACCTTATATTCAGGCTCTTGGCCAGGTTTTTAATCTTTCTATTCCTATCAGTTAATCATTCTATGAAGTTTCTTTGACCAAACTGATCATGGGAGACATTTGTGAATGGTCACCCATTACCCAGAGCTATTTTGGAGTAGAAATATCAGGGAGGGACGGAGGGAGGTGGAAGGTATTTTGTGAAAACTTCCTTAAAATTCTCCCCAGTGTGGAGATGAGTCCTCTGTTCTAGTACCATAACACACCCTAAGTAGGCAATAAGAAGTTATTTAGAAATGCTTAGCAAAACTGGTTCTAATCAGGATGCTATGCATCGAACAGTACTATTCTAGATATCAGCACCATTATGAAAAAAAGAGGACTTCGTTGCATATGTAATGTAATGTGACACCTTCAGAACTAGCCAATATTCTTGCTTTCATTTCAGATGTGGATGCCACAGTGAATTATGAAATCTCTAATGGTCATACCATAGTAATTACAGAAGGAGCCATACAGGAAGAAAATGTAAAAACCATAGAAGACAACAGTTCGTTATCAACAAAGGCAGCTGTTTCTGAAGAGAAAAAGGAGGATAAGAAAGGTATTTTAAATGCTGTGTATCAGAATGCAATCAGATTGTAAAAATACAATCACTCCAGTGTGTAATATGAAAAAATGAAAATAAACCTGTTTATAACTACAAGGGATAATGTAATTCGGTGAAGAAAGATAGCAATAAAAATGTTCTGTTCAAAGGCAAACATTTTCAGTAACACATGAACTAAAAACATGAGTTTCCTATTGGATTGGAAGGAAAAGTTCTAGGTCTTAGAACAAGAGCAGATTTCTGATTGTCCTACACTACATGGAACTTTGGCTGTAGCACAACAAGAACCTATGAAATGTAGCACAAACCAGATTTGAAGTCTTAGCTATGAAGTTTAGGGGTGAACAGTTACTATCTATCAATTTATCATACAGTATCACACAAGATTGTTTGGGATAAGATAGGAGGATACAAATAAGAAAAGTGGATAGCAGTAATATTTTTTTAAAAACCTAATAACCATCACTGCTCTTTTTTGAAATCTGTAGCTGGGTAGTGGGGATTGGGTGGGGATAAATAGATTTGATTTACGAATGAAGGCAAGATTTGATTTATTTAAGAAATTTCTGCCCTTTTCCCATTCTTGCGTAAGTTGATTAATGCATGTTCTTGCTACTGTGTCTTTTACGAGTTACTGTTACTCCTTACCCATTTCAATATGATCAATAGGAAGACAGAGCTCAAATGAAAGAAGGCTAAGCTCAGAATCTTAATGAGAAAGTGCTGTAAATTTGGGAAGTTAACATGGGATAAAATAATCCTTAACAGAGCTGCTAGTCTTATCCTGGCTTTTCTTAGGCCATGTGAAAATACCCTTGTACATAGAAGCACGCATACTTCCTATGGGACTTACTGCTGTACAGTTAGGTAATCTATAACAAGATGAATTGTACCCATGAAAATGAAGGAGAAAACTTTTCCCAATATTAAGTCAGTTTAATGTGCTTTTTTGGTCATTTAAAATTTTTAAAGCGTACACTTCTACTGTTTTCACGCTGACAAAGTTAGATATAAAATCATTGCTACAATTCTGCTCATGGACATATATCCTATACTGATAATCAGGAAAGCTTAACAAAATGCAAGATTATGCATTGAAAAATACTTTTAACAACAGAACAAAGGCTGTTACTGTAAATCTTCATTTCCTTTCACCTCAATGCAGTTTCCCAAATTCTTGTTGCAATTTGCTTCATTTTTCATAATATCATGTTATAATTTGCATCATTTGCTTGATGATGTCAGACAAATGGCACGAGTTCTCTCACTGCCATTGGTCTGTCATTCGTTGAACATTATACCTCCACAATTAGCAGTTCTAATTATATTAAGAGCATAGGTGATTAGGCTGGTAGAAGGAAAACTATTTCAAGGGAAAGCTTTTACAGTCAAAACAGCTCTAAAAACAATCCTTCTGAAGGTTATAGAATAAATGCCTAGGAATGCTTCCTGTGTTTAAGTAGTAGTCTTAATGATGATGACATAGGAGCCAATCAACAAAAGGAAAAGGAAGCTATTTTATTGAACCAGAATAAGAAATGCTGACACATTTTCATTTGTTGTTTATTTTAGGTAAATGATTATTGATGGTACATTCTATTAAGAAATTTGTCCTTGGTCTTTATTTATAAATCTGATCAGCTTTTCCTAACATATTTTTAGAAATAACCGCACACACACGCACACACACACACACAGAGAGAGAGAGGGAGGGAGAGAGACATCCCATAGTAGAATCAAAGAAAAATGTAAATATAAATGAAAGTCATCATAGTGATGGTTGTCTTAATCTCTCCTTGGCTAGGAACTAGTTCCAAAATAGTTAAATTATAAATGATCTTTCCCTTCCAATAAATGAAGCTGTCTTGCTGAAAGCCATTGTGGCAAAATGAAAGTTTTCTACCATGTGTCCCTAACCACATTGCATATGCTTGTCTTCATCTACTAATTGTTTTTAATGAGAATGCTGCTCGTCTTTCGAAGGTTGCTTACCAAATGTTAGAAAATTGAGTTAGGACAGCTTAGCAGACATCTTTTAAAGTAGTGGCTACTGCCCCAAACGGTTAGCAGATTTGATCTCCCTTCAGTGAAGGAAGAATTATTTTTTGTAAAAACAAAAAAGACCTTTTCGATTCTGCATTTTGAGAACCGTTTCGAACTCTCTGTTGAAATCTGTGCTAGACAGCGACACATCGTTTTTTTTAAAACAAAAACTGTCCTCGTTCTCAAGAGAGCAGAGCAGCAGGAAGAAATCTGTTTCTTTGTCTAGTTTATCTTTGTTGTCCATTTGTCAGTTGCTTGTGTTCACTTTCTTGTTCATAGATAAACCTCTTCCTAAAGGTCTTGAAACACCAGCAGTGTCTGTTTCTCCTCTTCCTCCTCCTCCTCTACCACCACCTCCTCCTAAACCTAAGCCTAAAGCTAAAAAAGCAGCCCTTCCTCCCAAAAATGCTGCTGCTGCTACAACTAGCCATAAAGCTAATGAAGCGTCACATGCTAAAAAAAAGGGCAAATCTCCTTCCAAGCAGACCTCTGCCCCGCCTACCAAGCCAGCCAATCGCAGTGGGACTCGAGAAGCAGGTAAGTATCGCCTGGCTTTGAATTCATGCTGCTTTACTGCTTGCTTTAAATGTTGCAGCGTCCATATTCTCTCTGTGGATAGCTATTAATAAATTGGGTTTCTGTTATCCAAATTAGATTGATGTTTTTTTATATAAAACTTTTGTTTATTTATAAAATAAAATAAAAAAACCAAAAAAACATGGTAAACATGGTAAACATTTCAGCAAGCATCACTCGAGTCAGTATACAATTAATTATATTTGGTATTTTCCCCTAGAATCTATTTTCTAATACATTGAAATTCCTACTCCTAGTGCTAGCGCTGTCTGAAGATATTTCCATGGTGATATGACCAGCATGACATCATGAAGCGCTGTTACCTTCCCACTGAAGTAGTTCCTATTTATCTACTCACATTGGCATGCTTTTAAACTGCTAGGTTGGCAGGAGATAGGGTGAGGGCAGGAGCTCACCCCATCACACCACAGTTAGTCTCAAAACTGGGCTGTCTGTTTTCCAGCTGATAACCCGAGCGTCTTAACTGCTGAGTATTCACTCCACTGCTTTGTTCTATATAAGAGCTCTGTTATAAATAGGGAATAAGTAAGTGGTTTCATGTCATTCACACGATGAAATTGACAAATTATGATTTTCATATATGCTGCACTTATTTAATATTTTCTTATTCTGAGACTGCATATATGTTTACATGCACACTTAGACATCATTATATTTTGGGGAATAGACAGGTACAGAAATGGAATGAGAAATAGTAAGCAGAAGTAATTAAAGGCATGAGATGGAAAAATGAAAAGGAGAGATAGCTAAATTTAGTCTATACCAATACAATTTATTGTTCCAGTTTATTCTAGCAAACCATTCTTGCTTCTCCCATGTCTGTACATTTCTTAATAATGTTCATTTTATTCTTCCTGAGCTCTACACATCTATGACTTTCTCTGTCTTATCCTTCCACTCAATCTATCCATTCATCTTTCATATATTTAGTTTGCAGTCTATTCCCCATTTGCTCTCTTTATGACCAAACTATAATTATTTCTATCAAATATGAATAGGATTTAGACTTCAACAATTTTTATAAAGGGACTTGAAAATATGTGAATTAAAAGATAATAAAAAATGATTTTCTTTCCTTGCTTCTGTACTTTCAATTGTACCCTAAATATTTGTTAGTCTTAGTTTCAAAAATGCCGTAGTAATAATCAGGTTGAGAAAACGCATAGTTTGGTGTTAAAAAGTCCCAGATTTCAATAAAAAGCTCATGATTAATATGTACACAAAATGGAAAACATCTTTTGTTTTTAAGCTTTCCCTAGAAAAAGTTTCCACAGAGCATTTTCAACTAGTCATGTCCCAACAGAGCAAAAATTTTCAATTGTACTCACCAGAAAAAACAATGAGAATGTGAGACTGGTTGCTACTTCCTTGTTTTTCATCCTAGATCGACAAATGGGATGTACCCAAATGGCAGAAAATAAGATGGTTTTGAAAACATTAAAATCAGTCCCTTTAGGACAATGGTCGCCAACCTCTGGTCTGAAGCCCACTGGTGGGCCACCGAAGAATCTGGGTGGTCTGCATGGGCTCGGGTTAATAATTAATATTGGCAGACGTTGCAGCGCACCCCGCCCAGCCTTCCATTCCGGAATGCGCCCTGCAGGTTCCCTGGAATGGCTGAGATAGGAACTCTGGCGCAGACTATGGAGACATGTGGCGCTCTGCCGGGCACTGCAACTTCTGCAAATATTACTAGCTATTGGTACCCGTGCTCAGCTATTGGTTTGGTATAATTAGCCGCACATGCCCCATGGAGGAGAGGCCTTGAAAAGAATAGGCCTCTGAAAGCACTTTGCAGACCTTGTTCAGTCTCCCCAACCCCCACCCCTGATATTTTTGCAGAGGAGGAGAGTGATAGGCTTTTTTGGGGGAAAGGAAAGCCGGACATCATAAGTCTTTTCAGAATCTTTATTCAAACAGTAAAAAAAGAGCAAAGAGGGCTCAGTAGGCTTCTCAGCTGTTTTG
>JANHFO010002989.1:280396-292173 GCA_032468095.1 Pareas carinatus | reverse complement strand
CCTTGAGCCAGTGAGAATCGAACTGCTGAACTTTTGATGGCTAATGGCAGATGGCAGTCAGCAGAGATAGCCTGCAGGGCTGCTTTTAACCACTGCACCATCCTGGCTCTTATATGGAATATGCTGCTTAAAAAAATTATTAATGTATACATTCATAGATAAGTCTATTTTTGAATAAATCAAATCCAATTTTGGGGGTGTAGAATTCTCAGCTTATTGGTGAGTATATATGGTAGTTCCGGTCTTCTGGCGGAGTTGATTTTCATGTCTGGCCTATTTAATGGGGCTGAGAACTTAGTCCTTTGATGGCAAATCTCCAGGGAGTGATAGAAATCTAAGCTAGACAGGGAAGAAAGCAGGAACTACCATTGTATTGTTGACAGGAAAACATTTCAGATGAGCTCAAACCAAAAGAGAGCTTTTATAAGCAAATAGTTTCTAATTTAGTACCCTGTTGATTCACTGGAGAGCAACACCCATCATTTCTCCAATCCATATGGGTCTTGTAGTTGAAGACAGTTGAATGCCATCCATCTGGGATGCTGCGGGTTTAGTGTTCAGTTCAATGCAATGGCTACATCTCAGCAATTGCTCCTGACTTGACCTACCCCACAGGGCATTTTTTTAAACCAACATTATGCCTACACTGCATAATGTTGGCTAAAAAATTGCCACTGCATGCCTATACTTCTGCACCGTTTTTGGTGTCTTACTGAACCAAAGTTGAAAAATTCCTCTACCTATTGAGGAGAACATTTAGAGCTCCCCAAAGGCAGACCGAAAACAATCAGAGCGGTAAATATAAAAAGAGGTTAAAGGTTGCCAGTCTCCATTCATTGTTCCTTTAGGAAGCTCTTATGGAATCTACCAAGGAGTGGCCTTCATAAGCCCCACCCAGAGCTCTGTAAACAGGAAGTAGAGGAAGTGGGGACTCAAGCCCGCACAGAGTCAGTGACTGTTGCTTGGCAGGAAGCAAAGCACACGTTGTGACGGCTCAGCACACAGTAATCCAGAGGGGGAAATGAGCTTTTATAAATACACCGGGGTCAGGGACAGGCGCTGGCAAACAATAAGGGAAGCAAAGGTAGTTGAAAAGGGACAATTGAATCAGATTGATGACCAATGGATTTGGCCATGAAAGGATCTCAAGTGATTTATTCCACGTCCTTGTGACTTCCAGACTTAGATACTCTGGAGAGAGTATCTGAAGGGACCAGCAAATTAATCAAGCAGTGTCTCCATCCTATTAATCCAGAACCTGGTTTAAATAAGAGCTAGGATGGTGCAGTGGTTAAAAGCAGCACTGCAGGGTATTTCTGCTGACTGCCATCTGCCATTAGCCATCAAAAGTTCAGCAGTTCGAGACCCACTAGCTCAAGGTTGACTCAGCCTTCTATCCTTCCAAGATCGGTAAAATGAGGACCCAGATTGTTGGGGGCAATATGCTGACTGTGTAAACCGCTTAGAGAGTACTTTAACGCACTGTTAAGTGGCATATAAGTCTAAATAATAATAATAATAACGATTTGCCATTTTAAACAAGGAAATAATACATGCTGTGCAACTTGTTTTACTTCTGAACCAAAACATCTAGAAAAGTTTCTAAAATTGAGGTTTCTGATCAGCTTGTTGCATTCATTGGTGCTGGGAAGATGCTTTCTCATTCCATTGACAACAAACACTACATACTTGTTCTTCGGTTGGAACATCCCTTTTGGAGAGAGTTTGATCCAAGTTCTTGCTGTTGTTGTCCTTAATAAGCAAATTGGGAAATATGTGAACTCAGAGTTCATATATTGGATGTGTTTCTTGGGGTACAATGCATCTTTGCAAGCCTTATTATTTGACATGTGTTTTGTATATATTCTGCTTCCCTCCTTTGGAATTTCCATCCATGAAGATAGAATCACTTAGCACAAAAGACTGAAAATTGGTTTCACTCACATTGTGATTATCCCACAAATGCAGCACTCTCATATTTTAGATGTGCACATAAAAGGTTTTGATTTAATGAGTGGCGTCTCCACGTAGGGCTGGTAAAGCCATCACCTTTGACTGCTATGATTACCGTAGCTAGGAATGTAAGAATCTCCTTTATTCGTACATTCCTAGCTACATTAATCACAGCAGTTTATTTATATAAGAGCAAAGAAAAAAAGAAGATTTATATTTTATACTGAGACTTTAATTTTAAACTTTAATATTTATATATTAAAGGAAATAGGAATTGTTTGTTGGACTGAAAGATAAGCCTGCCCCCTTCTCCTTATAATCTAGCTATTGAGGTTCATGTCTGCTTCTAAATTGAAGAAATTCATCCTAAAAACTGGGAAACCATGAGTTCTTGTCCTGTCTTATGCACAAAACCAACTGGGAGACCTTGGGACAGTCAATCTCTCTCAACCCTAGGAAGCAGCTAATAACAAACCACTTCTGAAATATTGCCAAGAAAACTGCAGGGACTTATCCAGGCAGCCTCCAGGTGCCAACATTGTCTCAAATGCACCCTTTCCATTCTGTTATCCTCCAGTTTTCTAACTAGAATATTCCTATCAAATTCTTTCATAAGCATTTGTGTGTGGCGAGGGGGGGATTAAAAGTTCTAATTCTACTTCAGTTCTAAGACATTTAACATATTATAAAGGAAAGTGATTTTGGTATGAACTAAAGTTCCCCCACAAAGCTAGAAAGAGCTTTTTAAATTCATGTATTGAATGTGGCTGTATCTTGACATACTTAAGCGTGAGCATTAATTAATCAAAAAAATTCATTCTCTATACAGGCTCTTTAGCAAGTAAAATACATCGTAGGGATACTCTTGCAATCAAACTTGGCAACAGGCCATCCAAAAAAGAACTGGAAGATAAAAACATCTTACAGAGAACATCTGAAGAGGAGAGACAGGAAATCAGACATCAGATCGGCACAAAACTAGTGAGGTATTGGCTGGGAGAAAAAAGGGAGAATGATAAAGAGGCTTCAGGCATAGGAAAGACTGTTTCTCGTGTTTTTTGAGATGGTGATATGAAATAAATAAATGACCACTATTATAATTAATTTATAATTCTGCAGTTCAGTCTCAAGTCTTCACATTTATTCTATTTTAGCTAGAACAAATACATAAGCGCCCCCCCATTGCGAAAAATTATTGCAGGCAGGTTTTGCCCAATTAGACAATTCACAGATTCTTTTGATACAATAATTATGCTATTTGCCATGAATCCAAGATAATTTTGTCTTTAAATAACAGATTTTTTAAGCTTATGTGTGATATAACTTCCCCCCCCGTAACATCATCTGACTAGGGATTTTGATCATTTCTTTTATTTCAAGCAAATGCTTCCAAAAATGCAAATCACATTTTATAGACAGTACCATGATGTATATTCATAAGCATGCGCAGTTACAAAATTCATTGCATGCTTAATTTATGTGGTTTTTATATACACATCTAGTTTAATAACACTAAATGATAATGTGCATCTATTTGCAAATCCAAATTACTCATGTTTAGCATTAAAAGTAGTATGTAAAGTAATCGTATTTGGTAATTGGAATTTGAGAAATTGTTTTTGGAAGTGATTCTTTCTAAACTACATAAATCTTCATAAGAAACTGTTGCAACTGAGAAAAATATATGTGTGTCTTCCTTTTTGCAGGAGGCTTAGTCAAAGGCCCACCTGTGAAGAACTAGAACAAAGAAACATCCTGAAACGTAAGTCTTTAAAACAATGGATCTAATTCTGCAATGCCAATAATGTTGCATTTTGTGAGTGGTCACGCTTACATAACTTCCTGATTTTATGGTTGTGAATAATTCTGCAAGTTCTTTGCTAAACATAGCCGGAATATTTGAAAAAAATTATATCAGAGAGTGTGAATGTACAATTTGCATCAGAATTCTTAGAAATGTAAGCACTTCTGCTGAAGTTTGGGCTCCCACTTGGTGCCAAGGCAGGACAGGAGTGGCCCTCATACAGCTAACAGGGAGACAATAACATTTGGGGAATACAAATCCTAACATGAACATTAGATCTAAAAATCTTAGTATCTACTACTAAATTATGAATAAATTTATGCTATCATGCCCAGTGTTTTGAACTGAGCATCCTGATTGTACATTACACAGTAGATATATTAAGAATGTTTAACCTTTTCAGTGTATAGACATTGTTTATTTAGCAAATTGACGGTATGGAGTCTTAAGGCAGTAAGTTTGCTATCTTGCCAAAATTGGCTTTCTAGAAACATAATGTAGTTCTTTGCGCCAGTTGAGAATAAAGATTATCATTTTATGAACAACTATTGGATAGCATGATTTCTATGGCATTCCAGTAGAGCTTTATTTTTTTAGGCTTTTTGTTTCCTTAGCAAACATGCATTGTAACCCGGATATATAAATCCTCACAGGATATGGTGGAATGTTCAGGTTTAATTTCCTGTATTATATTAGGGCACAAACCTGAATGTCAAAAGCAGATGTAGACTGATGGAAATCTTCCAAAGTAGGTCAGAGAGACACTTGGCATAAAATGCCAGCATTTGGTGTTTATCTCAGTGTCACTGTGGAGAACAGATGGATTATCCGAAGGCCTGAGCAATATGAAAATGACAATAGATTGAGAATATCTGGGATGAACTCTTCTCATAAAAAAGTGGCTCTGAAATTGCAAGCATATTTTCTAACTCGATTTGCACAATTAGCCACATCTTCAGTCCATCTGCTTTCTGCTTTTTCATGATGCAATAAATAGTGTGGCAAATATAAACTGAGTTGGTGAGTGGCAACTGTGGGTGAATAAGTTATTTTAGCAACAATGCAATGCAGTCCAAATGGCTTCATTTCTATATTATCAGCACGTCATGTTGATATGCTGGAACTACTGATTTACTGAAACTGAGTAGTTTATTTGGCACATCTACTGCATAATTTGCTACCATCTATAGCCCAGATGAAATGTAACATTTAATTCATCCAGCCAAAATAAGTTCCAAAGTTCAAGAACGGCTAAACAACAAATACTTAAAAGTGGATAGGAATTGCTTACCAGAAATGCAATCATGGACTACTATTGAGAGGCTGTTCTGTTTAATTCCAACATGTGGCGAGAGATCCATGGCTCTTAGTTCATTAATCTTGAGATGCACACGCACAGTTTAAGGATAACAAAATTTGAACATCTCATAAATTTCCCACCTTCTGTCTGGTGGCAGCTTTCTAGATGAATAGCAAGAGGTCTATTATCCTGAATGGCAATCAATGAGGAAGATTGGGCATCTTCACTAAGCCTGGCATTACCATTCTCTGAACGGTACAGACTGCTAGAATTATATAAATACACAGAGGTATTGCAAGTAAAAAAGAAGCTATGGTGATATTTCTACCATTATTATAATGATGGACAGAAAAGTTCTTGCACAGTCAAGAGTTATCAGAAGTAGAAGACAAACTGCAGGTAGGGTGGCATAGGCTAACCATTACCACTTGTTTGCTTCACTCTGTTGCTTCTCTGTTTATTCCACTTGCTTTTTAAATAGGTCAAGATACATTTTTTCTGGTTCTAAGATATATAAATATTCTCACCAGTATAGTATTTGGAAGTTCCTACCCTTCAATTGCATAATGCGTGAATGGTCCTTTCTCTTTGGTTCTTTCCAAATTGAGATAAATCTGGGAGATACAACTCATGTCCGTACCAACTTACTGAGTATATATGTTTATACAATATGGCTTCCAGCAAAGGGAGAGGAATTTATGCCAATTGAGAAGAATGAGAGTGAAGGGAGAAAAAGAAATGAACTTTTCTTCAACACATTATTCTCATTAGACAGAATAATCATTTTAACACACATAGCTCCCTTGGAATGCTCTCTATTTGAACCTTAGGAATAGAAATTAATCGACGCTGCCTATTCACCATTCCTTATCCTATGACTGATCATAGAAATGATAAGAGAAATGCTAGTTTAAGAAATGAAATTAATTTCTTAATCCATTTCTTTAAATTCTTGGAATGAATTTAAAATATTATGGTTGATTTTTCCCATACATTGTAACAAGTCTGTTACCTATTTATCATGCCTTAACTATGCCTATATTTCTTCTTTCATCTGTAAATAGAAAAGAATGAAGAAGAACAACAAGAAGCTAAGAGAGAACTGAAGCGTAGTCTCAGCCGAAAGGTAAATTAAATGTTTTGTTCAACATACATCCTTTACATTATTTTCTTTATTCATGTTTACAAATTACAGACATATAACATTCAACACTGAGCAAATAAAATAGATATAAAATAGGTCCTAGAAATACAACACGTGTAAAAAGTATGCAGAATAAATAGGATTAAACCTAAATGACATTCGCCCAATGTCAGGCTATGTCGACAGCATTGTCTCTTACCAGCATGAGGTCTTCCTGTGTATGTGTATACATACACATCCTTTGCATTGCCAGCTGATAAACATTGGAGATGGCCCTGGAAACTTTGTTCTTTGAGGAAAGATTGAATGAGTTGGGCGTGGCATTTAATGTGGAGGGGGAATGATTATGAAATTGTCATCAAATGTTGGAATAGTTGTTATGTAAAAAACAAATATGAGTTTGCAGCACCAGCCAAAGATCTTGCTCAGAGACCAAATTAATAATCAGGAATTTCAACAATAATTTGGTATCAACATTATTCAGATGAATAAGACAATAAATTGTAAAATGAAGCCAGTGTATGGAATTCTTTGCTCAAGTAGATGTGGTATCCGAGTCCATTGATTTGACTTCGAAGAAACAAGGCTTGACTAAATTCTAGATATTTTTTCAATGCAAGATTATCTTTAAATCAAGCAGAAGCCTTGATGCTTTATCAATGAATTTCTTTCATCAGCAGGGCTTAACAATTGCATTAAAAAATTTATTTTATTTTATGCCCTGCCTGTTTTAGATGGTTTTTGTATATCTTCTAGTTTCACCCTAACCTCTAGATTCTTTGGAAGAGAGTTTATTAAATTTGCTTCTTTGCAGCTTAGTTTGAGACCAACAGTGGCTGAACTTCAGGCACGAAGAATCTTACGATTTAATGAATATGTGGAAGTAACAGATTCACCAGATTATGATCGACGTGCTGATAAACCCTGGGCAAGATTAACACCTGCAGACAAGGTATGAGGCATAAATCTTGTATGCATCACTGAATATAATTCAGTGAGTAAGTCAGAAAATGGATGGATGGATGGATGAATGGGTGAAGTTTTAAATCCACTGTCTTTTTGTATCTCAAAATAATTTTGAGAGACACAGATGTGGAAATTATGGAAACATTTGGACAGATAAAAATATCGTAAAATGAAGAATTGAATATGAAACTTAAAGTTTTGTTTTATTCAATAATTAAGTATATGAATTGAATGTTACATCAATTAGAATTTTTTAAGTTTTTGGTATTGAGTAGTGACTTATAATGAATGTTGGATAAAAGGATAAGATAATTGATGTTTAAATAACAAAATGGGCAAAGTTATATGGATTAAAATGATAAAAATTGATAAATGATAAGTTTGTTATGTTTAGATAAGATGAATAGGATGAACTATAAGATTTAAAATGTAGTAGGTTGATTAAGTAATACAGAAGAATATAATTAATGTGTAAGATGCAAAGGTTTAAGAGAATTAACAAATGATAAATCTGTGACAGAATTTTTTTAAAATGGAGTAAGATAAGTTTAAAATGCATACAAGCAAAAATTGATCTCTTACGTTTGAGGTAAGAAGAACAAAGGGAATTAGATGACAGAGTGATGGAGATTTGATATGGAAGCAATAAAAGAGAAATATTTAGTGATTAAAGCTAAATAACAAAATAGACAGTAAAATGGAATAATATTGAAGTACATTCTAGACTAAGTTTAGTAAATCAGGATATGGTTGATGTAATATTTATATAAATGAAAAAAATGATTTTTTACATGATAAGAAATTATTCATATGTGTAATAGGAGAAAGGGGCGGGTGTTAATTTTTTTTTAAGATTATATGATTCTATAAGCACTAAGAGAGGTTAAATGATAATGGTATCCAGTTGGTGGATGCTGAATATGTGATGTATTTGTTTATTATAATAAAAAAAATAAAAATTTCTCAAAAAAAAAAGAAAAAGGCATGGAGTGCTTTTTCTTTATATTAATTTATACAATTTATACAATAAATTGCTAGTTATTGTAGTAAGATAAAATAATGGAATCTTGAAAGCCATCCAAGTTTCTCATTGCGTATCTTATATTAAACAAAATCAAAGAAGAGTTATTTTGATTCCTTATTTCTCAGGACTGTGCAATTCATTTGCAAATGTTTATTCATTTAATATTAATTTAATGATGGATAAATTATTTCAACAGCCAGGTTCATTTAATGATCATATGATACATATATGAAATAACTGAATTATTCTTCAGCAATGGTTTGATAGATTTGAAACTCAAAAGTTTGAGGATGTCTCTATTTAGAGTAGTAGGTTTTTCTTAATATACTTTAAGGGAAAGTTTGAGCGTTGCGTTTTAATTAAACTTGAAACACTACATCCAATTTCACGTAGTAAAATATTCAGCTTTGCTAAATATAAAGTAAATATAGAATTGCATATATAAATTGAACAAACAAAAGTTCACGATATAAGAAGAAAAAAAGCAAGTTAAATGCAACAGATGCTAACAATAGTAAATATTAAAAGGGGATGCAAACTATTAAGAGCTTTTGATTAGCTCCCATAAACCCTTAGAAATTTAGCCAATGGTTAGAGATTATAAAATTTGGCCCACAAAACCTATTTTGCCTCTTTTTGAGATTGACCACTCTGTTGCGTTGTAGATATTTATTTATGCATTTCCATTTAAAACAATCTGAGTTCTCTTTCATCAGGCAGCAATACGGAAAGAATTAAATGAATTTAAAAGCACAGAAATGGAAGTACATGAAGAAAGCAGACAGTTTACAAGGTAAGAAATCTTTCATCTGCAGATAGCAAACTCTTAAAACAAGTTAACTTCTGAACTCTTCAGATCATTTATTGTTTTTTGAGCAGAAGAGAACTTACTTTTCTGAGTAAGTTAAAGAAAAACATTGGATTATTAGTTTATCATTTGTTGAAGACAAGAATCAATAAGAACTTATTAATTCATGATAGATTGCTTCTCAAACTTGAAATAGTACTTTATTTTTTGCATCTCAATAGTTTAATACCCAAGCTCTACTGTCCCCCCTAAACACAGTCTATTAACAGCATGACTGCTAGCTTGCTAGATACTGATTAATTTTCTTCCTCTGAAATTTTTAGCAGTTGACAAAATGTGGAGATTTCATAACCCCAATTGAGCTGCCAGTGGAAGCTAGTAAATGACACATACTTCTGATAATCAGAAGATTCACTTGCACATCAGCTACCCTTCACTTAAATTACTGATCTTATGTCCAAATGCCGATATCTTAAAATTGGCAGTATAGTATTTAGTCTTTAGCTAAAAATACATTCTGGTTTTGCCTTTGATCTGGCAGTATAAATGCTGAGCAACTATTTGACTGATCAAAAAAACTAATTTTGTTAAGAAACATAGAGGTTATTTTTAATAAATAGTGTTGTAACATATTTGTTTGCTACTGTATTGTGACACATGAAAGCAAGATTTTAAAAACACCAACGTAGGTATTTATCAACAGTTCCAGTAGCAAAAAGTTAAACGCTTCAGTTCTATGAATTCAACATCTCAGCAAGATAAGGCTAAGATAATGTATTTCTCTTGCTATAGTGCACTGTGGGAGCCTGTTACTCTTTCCCACAAATCCATCCCCTATCCATTTACTAATATACAACTGTTCTTCCAATCAGGGTCCATCAGGCGCCTGGGGCGGAACCATTTCATTGGCTCCACCTCCCTGTAGCTGGGTGTGGCGGTCAGAAGGTCGAGCTGAAGGAGCGAATGGTCTGACCATGACAAGGGTTCTAGAATTACATCCCCTAATACCAGGTCATCCAACCACTGGTCAGAGATGAAAATCAGGTCCAGTGTGTTTTCCCCTACATGAGTGGGGCCATGAATTACCTGGGTTAGGTCCATGGCCGTCATGGAAGCCATGAGCTCCTGAGCCAGATCAGATGTCTCGCCTGCAGATGGCAGGTTGAAATCTACCATGACTATCAGTCTGGGAGTCTCAATCGCCACCTCAGCGATAACATTGAGTAACTCGGGCAGGGCTGCCGTCATGTGGCAGGGAGCCAGGTACACGATCAGCAATCCCATCTGCCCACCAGGGCCCCACCTCATAAAGAGGGACTCACAGCCGGCAATCTGAGACACAGTGGTCTCCCTTGGCAGAAGACCTTCCTTAAGAAGCACCACCAGCACCCCGCCCCTTCCCGCGGCCCACGGCTGATGAAAAGCATGGAAACCCAGCAGGCACATTTCCACAAGGGGGACACCCCCCTCGTGGCCCAGCCAGGTCTCCGTAATTCCCACCAGGTCTGCATCCCCCTCAACAACCAACTCAGCAATGAGGGGGGCTTTATTGACTACAGACCTGGCGTTACACAGCATCAGCCGTATGGCAGGGTCCTGAAATTCCGTACCAACCAGGTTTTTAGTATATTTACACTCCTGTGGCCCATCATTTAGTTAATTGGTAGATTGGCAGGAGTACAATTGTGCTACGAAAGAGAGTGTGCTGAAAAATAACTTTTGAATACTAATCTTTCTCCGCACAGTTTAGGAGTGGAGTTTTGGTATATATACTGCATGTCAGTGTGTAATTGTACATATATGGTCTGTACATTCAGTATTGTGCAGAATCTTCAGAGCTATAATAAACTTCTTGTCTTAAATGAATATAGTATCAACGGTACTCAGTGTTAGACGACAAAAGGGTAACACACTGAATTGCTATACTGCTTGACTCTCATTCTGATGGTTTCTCAGTATACAGCAATGCAGTAATTGCTCTGGACCAGTGGTAAATACATTGCTGTCCAGAGTAGAGTATTATGTGTCTCTTCTTTTCCACTTTTGTATCACAGGAATACTTTTGCACATTGTTGGAACTTGTGATGGTGGCATATAATATAGTTGTATCAGCCTGTGGTATTTTTCCTTCAGTCAAATATTGTGACTCAGTTTCTTGACAGAGTAGCATAGCCATTGTATTTTATTCAGATGGTTTACTTTTATTTTTATGTTGTCCAAAAATAACTGTTCTCAAACTTCTGCTTTGTTGATTCAAATGTTCAGTTCTTAAGGTGCCGGCTAAAGTAATCTGATGTTTAGTTCAATATGTGTTATTAGTTCATTACAAACATGATAACAAGAAACAGGAGAATGAGTTACAATAGTGACCCGTAAATTTAGAATGTATAGAGGCACAGATGATTTGTATTTCTACACATGGCTTCATATCATGGCTTCATGATCAAAAGCTATAATCCTTCTTCCTGTACATGCATCCAATGATGCAAGACTTTTGTTCTTCCATCTCTGAAGAATCTGAAATAATAACAAGAATAGGGCAATATTCTGTTCTTAAATTGAATGGCATTATCTAACTATGTGAAACTGCCTAAAGAAAGAGTTTCCATCAAAATATTTTTTCTTTTGTCGATCAAATCTCAGTTCATTACTAGTTTGGAAGAATTTTTTTCTTTCTAAACCTTTCAAGACAACTCATTTTAATCCGTGGGGTTATTAAAATATTATTTCAGATAGTATAGCACACAACGAGACAAGAATTAAATAAATGTTTTCAAT
>JANHFO010002989.1:256961-268914 GCA_032468095.1 Pareas carinatus | reverse complement strand
TACTATACTATACTATACTATACTATACTATACTATACTATACTAACAACTAGCTACCATACAAAAGAGAAATCCTTGCTATCATTATAGCTAAGATGTTATTTAGTTTTGCTGAATCATAGGAATCTAACTCACCTACTCATTGGCATTGGTTGTTGTCAACCATGGTTTTATTCTGGACCACTTGCAAGAGTTGAGTGCTGGAGGTGCCATTCCTTGATTGCCCTGTTGCTTTTTAAGGGGGTATGAAGAACAGGGTGGGTTTGAGATTCTGAGGTTACCTCTAGACAGGGTTGCTCTCTCATTGAAGCAACAGCCCCATGACTCGGGGATATGCAGCATCTGCTCAAGCCACAAGTGAAGGCTGGGACCAAAGTGTTTTGTCCAACTCCAATTGGAGCACCAACTGATAGTCTTCTTTCGACAGTGACTGGTGCATTTAAATTATTGCAATGCATTCTACATGAAACTGGTTTTGGAAAGGACTTGCAAACTGCTGAAAATCCACTGACACAGCTATTAAGAAAGAATAGAGATTGTGTAGCATTACACCAATGTTCTAGATCCTGCACCAATTGCTAATGAGCTTCCAGGTTCCATTCAACGGGCTGGTTTTAATCTGCAAAGCCCTACCTGGCTTGCCACTTGTGTACTTACAGGACCATCTTCCCCTGCTCAGATTCAGGCTATCTTGTATGTTCTTTTTGAGAGGGGTGGCTCTTGTGAAGTGGAAGGTATGGGCGCCTGCAGGCATGCTTTCTCAATGGCAACTCTCACATTATGGGATACCATTGTCCACTGAAGATTTGGGCTTGCCCTACTTAAGGCAGTAGAAATAATTCTGTTCCACCTGACTTAGATTAGCTCAGATGATGGCCAGGGGCTGCCTTTATAGTTTAGGGAAGGTTTTTTTTTTTGGACGGAACAATGGTTGTTTTTTACCCTTATTGTTTGTTTGTTCTCTTTTCATAAATTATCTTCAGTTTTTAAAGTGGAGGAGTATATAGCACTAATTGAGTAAAAATACAAATTGTTGTCTTACATGGTCCAGTAGTAGTACCGGTAATTGAGAACTCAGCCAAACTACTTTGGGTTAGCCCAGGGCTGTGGAAAAACCTGTTGGTTAAAAAAATATATCCCAGAATCCCAGATCAAAGGGGGTGGGGCTTCTGAACATCAATCAGTAAGTCCCACCACTTCCGCTGAAATTTAGTAACTATGAAAGAGGGGACCCCTTTCCACAAGAGACTAAGGAAAGTGTGCCACAGACTAAACCTTGCTCTCCTTCTGTCTCCCTAATAATCCATTGTGAGGAGTTCTTCCTCCCTCCTTACTCCCCTGCAACGAGCTCCCCCCCCCCATTAGTCTCTTGTGGGAAATGTTTCTTTAAAAAGAAGCAGGGGGACATAAGCTGATAAGACGTGTGGATTGCCCTCTTAGGCAAGATATGGATGGAATGGTTTGGAATGGTGTTTATCTTGATTGGATTAGATAATATATGTCAGACACAAGGCCCGTCGGACACATTCGGCACACGGCCTGTGTCAATCCAACCTGCGGCGAGCTCAGATAGGCCACTGGTGGGCCGTGGGAGACCTCAGGAAGGCCTGCAGCAAGCTCAGGTAGGCCATGTGCGGGCTGTGGGGAGGCCATGGGCAGCCCTCAAGGACCAGAGAGGGCTGTGAAAGGCCCACAGTGACCATGGGGGAGCAGAGTGGGGCACGAGGTTGCCGATGGCCACGGGGGGGAGCGCAGGGGTGGCCTGTGGCAGTAGTCAAAGTGGCCCACAATGAAATTGAGTTTGACACTCCTGGATTAGATGATCTCCAAATCGCACATACTACGCAGAGTAGGGGGGAAACTCCGGGTTTACTGTAAATGCAAAGACATACATAGTGAAAAGAAAACCTGAAGATAGTGCCTTGCTTTAAATAGTATGAAGGGAATTGTTAACATTTGAAAAATTAGACATCCTTTCAGTGCATTAAGCCTCTCTCTGCTAATAGTTCTGAGACAGGTATTGCTGAAATTGTATCTACAACGTTGATTGCTTAGAGAACATTTTCATAAAATGATATATTAATATTGCAAATTGTTTCCCCATTAGGAACGCAGGATAGAAAAGAAAGCAAACAAATTGGCCTTCAAACAAGAGAAGACAAGGCAAGAGAAAGAGTTGCTTAACTTGAAACAGAATCTTCAAGGACTCAGTCTGTCATAACTGCTTCTTATTAAAGATGATGGCTTCTTCCTTTTGGTCGCTAACTGGAAAAGATACTTTTGATTTAACATACCAGAAATGTAAAAACAATAACAATGTGTTGTTTATAAATGTCTAACCGCCAGTGTTTACTTACACGTAAACTGTTGGTTTCCACAACAATAAAAACAGTGTAAGGTATTTCTTCTATTTCCACAGCAATAATAAAACCCCTTTTCCAATTTGTCTGTCACCTTTCATTATAATAAAAGTAATTCATTTTTATATTCTAAAACAATGGTACCTCCAGTAGCTTTATATGGCACTGAATGCTGGCCAACCACCAAATGCATTGAGAGCTGTTTATATGCCAGGGAGATGCACATGCTTCATTGGATGTAGGTGTTTCTCTTCTTGACCATGTCAGCAATGACAAAGTTTTGCAGCAAATGGGCATTGCGCCAATACCTGAGAAAATGCAGGAGAAACACCTACAGCCGTATGGCCGTGTTCTATGAGCAGCACCCCACACCATTGCCTGCATCACCATTCATTTTAACATAGGGTGCAGGACCCCAGTGGAAAACTGAAGCAATGGTGGCAAGACACAAGAAATGCAGACCTGAAAATTGTCCAGTTGGACCTGGATGCTACGTTTGAATGTGCAAGATGGCATTCGTCAATCCAAAAAGTAGACCCTATACCTGCAAGAATAACACTAGGAAGATGATGACGATGTTGAAGAATTTATTTTTATGTTTCTTGGTTGCTGTATACAGGAGGGAGATCCAAAGAAAATGACTGTGTTCAGATGGCAGAAGTAAAGCTTAAGCTTTAAGTTAATCTAAAATTTCATATTAGTGGGATCTACTTTGGCATCTCTTTAAAAACAGCTTTGAAACTGGCTAAAGCTTCCACATTTATTTATTTATTTGATTTCTATCCTATCCTGATTGCTTTATAAATAACTCAAGGCAGCAAAGATACATAATACTGTGCATCATTGCATGATGGATGAACTGTCTGTGTCATAATTGTTTAATTGGCCAGCCAATGACATTTCAGTTGGAATCCTGCAAGCAAGGGAACTAGACAACTGAAAGCAAGCTATTGGGTACATCTGTATCCCTGGAAAAATATTAGAACCTGAAGTTACTGCACTATGAAATGAGTTTGGATCCTGGAAAGAAAGCTTCTGTCACAGGTATGAAGTACCTAACAGCAGAGCTATTTTGAATGGTGGGTAACTATATCACAGTGAAACAATTTGTCAATGTTTTTTATACAAAAGCATTTCAGATTGGTACCTTTGCACGATGCGTTTAGAAGCATCTGTTGCCTTTATTCAATTACTATCTTATAATAAATACCATGCAGTGATGTAATTATGTTAAAAAATCTTTCTGTTTAGGTAGCCATTGTTGACATGTCTTTTTTTCCCCTGCGTGATTCCTTAGGAGAGGGATAAGCTTAATTGTTTCTGTAATACTCTTGCTCTTGGGCACCAAAGAACTAGGATAAGGATAAAGGAGAATGTCCGTAGCTCAGGGTTGAAATGAGAAGTCCTTAGTGCTCTCTGAACTTGGTTGTTTACTTGCAGAAAATTGAAGAACAAACTCCACTACCTCTAATACTGATGATGATAATCATCAGGTAATGAAGCGTCTGCAAAGAAACAACCAAACTCAGAAAGCATAAAGGACCCCTCAAATAATCTTAAATTCAGCATAGAATGTAAAGAATCAAAATAGCACGATTAAGAGTAAATTATTTACTCCTATAACATGTCAGGGCCATAATAGTTACCCATACTTAAAAAGGATATAGATAAAATTCTCTAATACAAATGCACAGACATTAGCCAAATTTGCCAATTATTGCCAAGTCCTGCTTTACTCAACTGATAATTTCTGAGTAAACTACAATGCCTAAAACAAAAAGCCAAATACATTCTTTTCATGTTTTAATATACTTTTTTATACCGTGATCATTTCAGATGGATTTCTAATCAGCTTTTAAACAGCCCTGAAGACTAATTACTTTGGTAAACCATTGTACCTTGACAGTATTGAATTAAAATTTGGAATAAACATATTTTAAATGAGTGACTGTTGCAATGTCTATATAGTTGCAATTTAAAGATATACTTTTTCTATTTGGCATGTAAATTTCTATTCCTAACAGGTTATTTTATTTTAGGCTTCTTTAGAGTCTTAAAAGCAATAAAATGAATATACAACTGGCTTGCTGCAACATTTTCTTTTTTAAGCTATCTGTGTTCAAAGAAATCTGCACATCGAAGAAAAATTCCTGAAATAGCTCATTAAAGATGATGCCATCAATTTTGACGGTTTTTATCTTAGCCTTTGGAGGCTTTTCATTAAAACTCTGCCTCAAAGTAACATTTAAAAAAATTCTGGAAGCAGAAGGGTACAATATATATTTCTTTTTTTTAAGTTATAAACATATAACCTAAGAAATACGAAATGGACTATTCTTACAATATAATTCATAACAGTATTAGGTGATTGTATTCAGTCTGATTGGGCAAAGCTGTGGACACTGATTTAGTATTAAGTTTTATTGAACCCTGGAACTTTCTTCTAAGTCTTTCTAAACCTGAAAATGTGTGGACTTCAAGTTATCAAGGTTGAGAAACGCTGTTTTAAGTAGATATGCATAGTGCTGCTATGGACATCTTAATAACATATGTGTAGTTCAGCTCAGCTTGGGTATACTATTCAGTTACTCGTTCATAGCATATAAAGCAAATTCTAGATACTACATATTATTCAGAATTAATCTATTTCCATTAGCCTGAGAAAGGTTGGTTAAGAGTATATTTACAGAGATGTTTGAAAACTGCTTGTACTTTTGAGATAAATAATCACTGTTACTCTTCCACACAGTGGCTGGTGCACCAAATTTGATTCCTTGTGACACCTGTGGAAGGCATTTTTCACCAGATGCACTGGTAAACGAGAATTTTGTACTGAATGTATTTAAGTGATGAAAGAAAAAGAACTGGTACCTGTTTAATCAGACTCCATCAACAAACATCTCCTCAGAAACAAGCGCACTAAAAACAGGAAGATTTTTAGCAGGAAGATTGATGACAATTGTTGCACTGATTTACACAAGCATTTAACAAAAGCCTTTGTAAAGCACAGATTTGTTCATATAAATGTATATTTCCATACTAAATTGAAAGCGGCAATATATCTCAACTTTGGCAATTCATATTTATGGATTCGGAATCCCACAGTTGCATCACAGTATCACAGTTGTATTCAACTCTAGTGATTCATTTAACAATCATGACAAAAAAAGATTCACAAAACCAGCTTGCTTAGTGACAGAAATTCTGTTTCCAATTGTGGTCATAAGTCAAGGACTACCTGTAACTACATACTTGTTATAGAAGGGAAAACCCAAACTCTTGATATTTAACTTGAGGGGGATCTTAGTTATGAGTTATAAATCTTCCCAGCATCTGTATCACAATTCAGAGAAAATTAAAATTTTTGGAGTCACTAACCCCACATGGTACCTATAATTAAGTGATAAATGGAGCAGGGATATAAACCTGATACATACCAATTAAAAACAGCCACTGGCTCAGTTTTTTTCATTGATATGCAATCCTTTCTAACTGTTAAACTAGACCCAAAACAGACTGGCCAATTAGCCTACCAAAAACAGTGATGACCTGTCTTGATTTGGGGCATACAGAAGTAGTATGTAACTATGTTTGACATACAAGCACATTATTATTCCCAATTAAGCATCAAAATACTGTAGTACGCTAATGTTGAAATGATCATAATTGTCCCTGCGGAGGGGGTGTGTAAGGAAAGATTTTGAAGTACAATCAAACATAATTATGACTATGCTTGTTCAGGATCCTGACCATATGACTTTTCCCTTAGGCAAGGCACAATCCAATATGCAAAAAGATTTTCAACAAGAAGCGCAAGCCATTCAATTCCTCGAAACAACGACTACAGGGAACGGACATCCCAACAGTGAAAAAGAAGCCACCCACAAAAGTAGGCCTGTCAACACCATTCCCATGCTTTCATTAATATGCTTTAAAACAGAGGTCTCCAGCCTTAGTCCCTTTAAGGCTTGTGGACTTCAACTCCCAGAATTCCTCAGCCAGCATGGCTGGCTGGGGAGATCTGAGAGTTGAAGTCCAGAAGCCTTAAAGGGACCAAGGTTGGAGACCTCTGATTTAAAGAGTATCAGAGTCTTGCTATTGAGATGGCTTGCAACAATAAAGGTGGAGAAGGGGGTATCTGAATTCCTTATGTAGACTGGGGCTGTCCCAATATAGAGGTTTGGAAGGTCCCATAAGATTTATTACTTGATCACCAGCATCTAGCTAATGCCTGGAATTTTAACCTTTCATTATTGAATATAAAAAAGGGTGAACATTTTTTGTCTTCTGCTGCTCTGCCAACATTCATTTTAAATAAATGCTGTTAACAGGAATAGCTTTAAGGGCGCATCCCTTATCAGCAAAGAGGTGAAATTTGTATTTCCTGGTCTAGAAATGTAAACTTTAAGTGGCCACCATTTTTGTCTCATCCATGTAGCTGCTATCATGATTCAACCATGTTCTTCCACCTGGATGAATTAGTTTAACTTCTCACCTAACCCATGTATTCAGCCATGGAAAATGAATGGCTTTGGGTCGGTCATTCTGCCTCAGCTCAGTATATCTTTCAGGCTTGTGGTGAAAGGGAAAAAGTGGAAGGAGTGTTAGGTACTCTGATTTATGTTCCTGTAGAAAAGGTGTGATGTAATGGGCTGCTTTTCATCTTCCCTTCCATTAGTCCTACTCTGTCAGACTTCTCAATCTCCTTTTCCAAACCTTCATCATTCCCATCCAATGACTATTGCCTCTCCTACAACACAAGGAAACCTATTTGTCCTCAACAGCTAATAATAATAATATACATATTTTATACCTTGAAGCCTGTGTTGACTCCCAGAGACTGCTTGGATGAGTCCCTGCAGTTTCCTTGGCAGCATTTTCAGAAGTGGTTTGCTATTGCCCGTTTCCTAGAACTGAGAAAGTGTGACTGCCCCAGGGTCACCCAGCTGTGGTGTGCCTAAGGCTGAACTAGAACTCATGGTATCCCCATTTCTAGTCAGATGGCTTAACTACTACTCAAACTGCCTCTCATAATAACGGTTGGAATTGTTTTGTTATTCATAATCTGTTCAAAATCTCTTAACTTTGCCTTTCAAAACAACACCTGTAATTAATACTGTATGTTCTCTGATTGGCGAAAGGGAAATCTAATTCCTTTCCAGAATGAACGGGAGAAAAAATCAAATTGGAGGCAACAGCATGAAGATTTTATTTCAGCCATCAGAGCAGCTAAACTTGCAACTCAAGCCGTGAAAGAAGGCCGTCCTCTTCCACCACCGCCACCTCCATCCATTAACCCAGGTGATTTACCTGTAATGAAACTGCATCTTGGCTTAAAAGTAGAAAAGCTTGTTGGAAGAACTAAAGCAGATCCCTGGATCTTGATTGTAGAGAATAATATTCTTAAGTTTACCTCAGCCTAATTTTTCTTACTATATGATGGCTGCAAATGATAATTCTTTTGATGATTTGTCCAACTATTTTCAACTAGAGTTTTTATCTAATCCCTAAACTCAAAAGAGTTTTTAAAATAACTTGGAAGGTTTTTGAAGAAAACATTCGGGAATATATCAGGTAACCAGCTGTCAATCTTTGAGATAGAGCAAGTCAGAAAACTTTGTCTTTATTGATATAGTTACAATAATTAAAATCTTGAAACTTGGAGTGTATTTGCCCTTCCCTCCCTCAGCCTGTCAGAACTTCTGTCTCACACTTTCTGCTATATGCTTTTGTTTTGGTAACCATCTCTCATTTTCTCCAAAGAGCCATTTCTGTGACTCTTTACACTAAATATCCCTTCCATTTAGTTACTGTTTCCCAGCAAAGTACTTTAAAAAAGAAGAAAGGGCTTTATGACTAAAATGACCAAATATATTTGTATATGTAATCCATTATTCCCTGAATGTAGATAACTTTCTGAATCAAAAGCTGGTATTTTCTGGCCTAGGGCTTGAGGAACAACTCCTTTCTATAGCATTTTTAATAGCAGAACTATGGGAATGTCATTCATTCATTCGTTTGCTCCATTTCTATAAAATCGCAATTCATACACTCATCTTCCAAGTATCGTTTGTGATAACCACGGCACTTTGTTGTATTCAGATTACATTCAGTGTCCTTACTGCATGAGAAGGTTTAACCAGACTGCGGCAGAAAGACACATCAACTTTTGCAAAGAACAAGCAGCCAGACGTTCCTTTGCCCCAGGCCAGAAGGGAAGCAAATCAACTTCGGTAAGTAACTGGACTCGGTTCAAGCTCTTTGCTTCTACCATTTTCCTCTCATCCTTTTTTTTTTTGAAGGATCATCATACATGGCAGAATTTTGACCAAAATCCTATCATTGTGGTGGCTCTTTCACTTCAGGTTCAGGAAATGACAAGTAATCCTTTTGAATAAGGAATGGGTGAAAAGTACTTTTTTTTCCCACCAATGGTTCATCACTTTTCCTTTAAGTTAATTGTTTTAGAATTGTTTTTCATTTATTACATACATAAAAGTTTTCTTTGAACTAGAATGTTAAATTCCTAATGGTTACTTTTTCTGAAACTTAGAAAAAGAAGGTGAATCACTTATGTGGATAAAATATTCAGAAGCCATAATTTTTTTAAAAAAAGCTAGCCATACCCAAATATATTCAAAGTGAATGTTTTGGGGAGAAGAAGACAGTTCTTCCACTGGCCAGAGGAAGATTATGTGGTTTTAGATTCTAAGTTCAAAGAAGAAACCAAAAAATGATTTTTGAAGAATAAATTTAGGTTCTGTCATTTGTAGAAGTTTAGGATCTCACTTTCTAAAGACAGACTGTTTTTTGAAAGGTTGTAAGTGAACAGAATCGGCTTTATAACTTTTAGTCTATTTATCATTCATATAATTAAATGAAAATTGGACTAGATTGTAATAATTCTATTATTACTTAGCGAGCAAGGAATAGAACTAGTAGTTGCTCCCGAAGTATTCTAGGTTTTGATTGGGTTGGGATGCAAAAGTTTAAAAAGCTTAGTCTATTTGGCTCAGCAACGATTATAAAGAATTTTCAATGGATTTTTGTTATGACGAAGTCACAGTTAACTGAGAATCAGAGTTATGTGGTAGGCAGTAGTGAATTAGAAAAATTATTTAGGTAGGAATTTCACTTCCAAGTGAAGCTTCCTGGGAATATCTCAAAATTGCTCAATCAATATCACTCTTATCTTTTATTCTCACTCCTTTGAAGATGTTTTTAAAATATAAAAATGATTAAGTATATTACACTGTGAGCCTCTGTTTTGATGCTGTTTAGTTATGTGTGCTCTCTTTTCTAGGGTAAACCAGGAGTTTCCAAAAAAGAACCGACTTTAACAAATGCTGTGGGGACACTACTTCAAAACAGGTTGCAAGAGACAAATACTGTAACAGGTAAGAGGCAAAATATCTGAAGTAATTTTAGAAATACTGAATGCTTAAAGTCATTCCATCAGAACTGCATCACTGATATTTTACCAGTAATGCCATTTTCACAGATACTGTGTATCAGGAAGGTCCAACAGTGGCAACTTTAAGACCTATGGATTTCAACTTCCAGAATGGCTGGCTCGGGAATTCGGGAACTTGAAGTCCACAGGTCTTAAAGTTGCTCAGGTTGGACACCCCTACTGTACATGTAGAATTTTGTATCCGATGCAACATTTATCGGAAATCCTTTTTTAAAAAAAACCTCTAGATTGAAGATTGCTGCATAAATCTTATACTGTAAAATCAAGATTAGCTACCGAGAGGCCAACTGCAGTCATTTATAATTATGTGATATTAATTTGACATACAATGGAACAATACATGATCTAGTTTAATGTACTGTTTTCTGCTGGTTTCTTTGCTATTCTATTCTATACTTTTATTTTAAGAACAAGATTAGATGTATAATTTGTATTCATGTACAGTGCTTTAAGAGAGAGAATAAATAATTTTAGGAAGATCTAGCAAAAAGCTGACATTCGTAATAGCATACACTGTTTCCTCAAAAATAAGACCTAACTGGAAAATAAGCCCTAGCATGATTTTTCAGGATGCTCGTAATATAAGACCTACCCCCAAAATAAGCCTGTTAAGATTGTCAGCCACATTTAGTACTGTATTTCCCCCAAAATAAGAAAACCAGTAAATAAGCCCTAATGTGTCTTTGGGAGCAAAAATTAATATAAGCCCGTTTTATTTTGGGGAAAACACTAGTAGTTGGGTGAGCTAAAATTGATGCTCAAGATCTTTTTGCTGATTAATCACACTCTGGTTTAACTTTAAAGTAAAATCATACAAGCAGCATGAATCAGAACTCTATTTGAGTAATGTTCAAAAAGTGAATTTAGGATTAGCAACTACTGAGCCACAGTCAAATTCCACAGCATTTAATGTAAAATGGGCAAATTAATGCTTTGAGTCTGTAATTTGAATCAACAGTGCTTTAAATTGTTTGAATTTGCTGATCATTTTCAAGATATATTTTTCAGAGTTCTTTACAGATATACTGTTTTTTTTTAAAGGACATGGTGTTGAAATTTCAGCTGGAGCAATCCACAAAAAAATATCCCCTATTTCCTCTGGAATAGATTCTGGGTAAGATACCTTGTGAAGATTAACAGGCTATAGTTTAATTCAGCAAATTGATCTGAGAGGATTTAATCCCATATGATTCTGCCCTGGTTATAACATAGGGCAATGATGGCAAACCTATGGGACGCTGGCACACGAGCCAAGTCGCCCTGGCATTGTCCCAGAATTGAGCATGCTCAGAAAAAAGTAGTGGCACCAGATGATGACATCACGAGTCCATGTGCATGCTCAGAAAGAGAAGCAGTACCAGGCGATGACATCACGAGTCACTAGCTGTGACTCATCTGGGCACTCAGTGTCTAAAAGGTTAGCCATCACTGACATACGGCATTTCCTAGAAAGGTAGAGTGCGCAAATAGTCCTTCGGGAGAAGGGCGGTATATAAATCTAAATAAACAAACAAACAAACAAACAAACAAATAGTCCTTGATTTAGAACCATTAATTTAGTGACTGCTTGAAATTACATTGCCACTGAAAAAAGTGATTTACAAATGGTCCTTGCACTTACAACTGTCATAGCATCTCCGTGGTCATGTAATTAAAATTCAGGCATTTGACAATCAATATGTAGTTATGACAGTTGCGGCATCCTTGGGCCAGGTGATCACCATTTGTGACTTTCCCAGTTGGCTTCTGACTAGCAAAATCAATGGAGGAAGCCAGATTCGCTTGACAACTGCGGTTCACTTAACAACTGCAGTGATTTGTTTAACAAACATGGCAAGAAATGTCATAAAAGGGCATGACTCACTTAAGAATTACCTTACTTACGAATGGAAATTCTGGTACAATTGTATCCTACATTGGGAATCTATATTTTGCTTATCCAAGACAGTAACAGAATAGGTAAAATACCAAGATGGAAAACAGCTTTAAATCATTCATGGGTCATTAAATTCAGCTCTTCCTGTTATTTACCCTTTTATTTATTTTATTTATTTTATTTGTTTGGACTTATATACCGCCCTTCTCCCGAAGGACTCAGGGCGGTATACAGAAAACATGA
>JANHFO010002989.1:220313-238805 GCA_032468095.1 Pareas carinatus | reverse complement strand
AAATAGCATTATTCGGAATAGCGGTTTGCACGACCCACTAAGGAAGATAGTATCAGTAAAATGCAAAACTGTAACAATTAATTGCACATTTATTCAAAATTCAATTTAAAAATTATTAAATTAGTAAAGTTAGTTTAATTATTACAAAATAATTGAAGCTTATCTAAGTATTACACAATTTAGTATGATATTTCTTCCTGCTTAGGAGAGAGACAGAGAATAAGAGAGAGACAATGAAAGACAGACACATAGACACACACACACACACAGAGAATGAGATGGGGGAGGGAGAGAGAGAGAGAATGAGAGACAGACTCTCTCACACACAGACACAGAATGAGACACACACAGACAGACACGCACACACAAATAAAAACATACCATTCTCGCACACCACTTCCCCCTCATTGCTCGCTCGCCAGTCGGCCCTAACTCTCGCCGCTCCTGGGAGGGGGGCAAGCTCAGGGCGCTCTGGACACTTCCGGCGTGTGGACCAAGCTTCGGATGCTCCCGTGGGAGGAGGCTGAGCTCTGGGCACTTTGCGAGATCTGGCGCGCTCAGTGTCCAGCCGGCCCCTCCTGGGAGACCCCTGCACCTTCTGGACAGCACCCCCTGCCTCTTAGCACCCCCTTGCCGCACCCCTGGCCTCCTAGCACCCCCTTAAGCCTTCCCACTGCCCCTAATGGGACATTATCGCCCACTTTGGGTACCAATACTCTAGAGGATACCAGCAATTCCTATCCTAAAACCTGGAGCAGATTCTACTTCCAATGGGAGATATTTCTGAAGCAGAATGTATCACGCTAAATTATTAACCATTTAAGTCAGGGGTCCCCAAAGTCTTCATCTCATGAGCCCCTTTATGAATTTCCAGATTGCTCATCAACCCCCAAACATTTATAATAGGAAATGTGATGACTATGAAAAAATGTATATGAAAACAATTGTAATTAATTATTCTTTAATTATCAATAACAACTTCATAAAATAGGTAATATTTAAAATATGAAAGGGATCAAATTTAAAATACCCTTTTAATGGAAGCTGTTAATATCATAAATAGGAGGGATGCATTTGATGAGCATTAATAAGTGCACTGATATTTGGATGGATTTTGGTGTGTTTTAGTAATCACCATGCTCTTCTGAATTCAAGTTGTTTCTATTAGCTTCCATACATTTACTGACTTCCCTTGATGCTTTCAGTCATTTACCAACTCCACTTGATCTTGTCTACTTTGGGGAATTCCAGTCATAAAATACAGTTTGGGGAATTCCAATCTTATAGAATGCAAGCTAAGACTCAGTAGAAAAGGATGGAATGAGATTAGTGAAAGGTCAGTCGAAAGAGAGATATAGGAGTTTCCACCTCATTTCTGCTTTAATAAATTGTCTTACTTGATTTTCCTTTTATTTATCCTGTAAGCTGTGCCTCTTCTATATTTCTACATAAATAGGGTTTTTTCCTTACATTATTAGACCTTCTAGAGATCCAGATGGTAGGTATTCACTTTTCAAAAACAGAAATATAATAAGAACTATAAATGAATGAAATTGTAAATTTTCTGATTTTGAATTGTTCCTAGATTTTGAATTTTGCAAGGCCAATGCAAACTGTAAGTTTATCATGTGCATTTGAAGCCTATCTCAATGAAACAATTCACAGCATAACCATTTTCAAATATTTTGTGGTTGTAGTGTTAATGCAACATAATCCTCACAACTTTCAAAATGTGTACTGTGGCTGCTGTATAAGAACTGTGGGTTATTCCTGCATCAAGATGTGATTAGCAATATTTCCTTCAGCTAATGAGTCAAGTGGCCAGTGGTTTGCCTATGAACTTAGGATTTAGTCAGATGTGTGATGTGTTATGGATTGTACCATCTCATAAAACACAGGGGGAAATGTTTAGAAGCTTTCCTTTTGTCTTTCTTCTAAACCACTATGTAGCTCCCATAGACCTCTAGAAGTCCTTATAAAACTGCCATTTGCACTGTGACAAAAAAGGCACATGATTAAACACTTGACAGGAAACGTAGCATTGCAAATATATTTAATTGTAACTATAAGTGAAATTTAATTTACATACTGGCCCAATCAACTATTTTGGAATGGGAAGGACTCAAAGGCTGAGGGCGAATCTTACTAGAAAATCCTTGACTTCGGTCTTCACAGATATATCAGAATTAGAATTTATTTTGCCATGTGTGTCAGGACACACAAGGAATTTGTCTTCAGTGAACATGCTCGATACCTAATACATTACAATAAACAACCGTGATTACAACAAGGATACAATCAAATACAGATACATTCGTAGACATTTGAATATATAAGCATAATCATGATCATTTGTATATATAGGCACAGTCATTGCATATATAGGCATAATCAGTTGTGTATATAAGCATAAGATACATTACATAAAGAAAGCATAGAGCCAGAAGGGAAGTTGTTTAAACCAGTGGTTCTCAATCTTAGCAACTTCAAAATGCATGGAATCTGAGAGTCAGCCCATACATCTTAAAAGTTGCCAAGGTTGAGAATTACTGCATAAGACCATTGAGTCATGCTGAGAACCGAGAGCTTAGTGCTGAATTCCAAATAGCACTCCCGGCAAATAGTTGTCTAACCTCCTTTTGAGCACATCCAATGAAATGAACCAAGTATATGTCCCTGGGTCCATCTTTAAATTGCTCTTATATTAGAGAGGCTTTGCTAATAATCTCTTGCCATCTGCTTTCTGTAATTTACATCTGATTTTATGCCCTATAATCTGGAATGCTTGGAAACATGGCCTGGCCTCGTATGATATGGTATGCCTTCAGGTATTTAAAAAGAACTATCATATCGTCCTCGACTTCAGTGTTAAACATTGCAAATGCTTTCGTTCTCTTTTCACAGGATTTAATTACTAGTTCCTGATCATCTGTGAAGTAGTTCCAGTTGTCTGAATCCTTATTAAATGGTGGTCTTCAGAACTGGGTTTAGTACCTGAGGTGAAATCTCACCAGTGCAGGTATATTTGTAATGCCTTGCAATGCCAAATTTCCTGCTTGTTACTGCAACAATGATTATTTTCCAAGTAGCGTACATATCTCGATTCTTGTTGCAAAAGAATAAGAAACATGTTGTGCTGTGGAAGGACAGAGGTTTCTTGTGTAGCATGTCAAATGTAGAGACACTGTAGGATGAAAAGTGTGGTAAGGGTAAGGAATGTAGTTTGACTGGAAAGATGGAAGCATCTCTCTCAACTTGGTGTAATTACAGTTTATTTGAGGATACCTAGATTCTCTTGTACTCTATGTACATGAATCTAGAATTCCACCGTGCTGTTCATTACAAGGTTTTACTTTAAACACATTTTCTTCATTCTGAATATAAAGTATGAAACATTAGCAGTGGGTATTTGATGGGCTAAAAAAGAATCTTTACTGAGAAGCCAAATGTTGGATAAATATTAAAACAGTCATTTTACTGAAAAAAGTAAATTTGAAATAGTCTAATTAGTAAAGTTTTATTGTGAAATTATGAATTTATTAATTGCAATGTTTAATGAACCTGTAGATGCAATTAATTTATGGTCTTGCATCTGCTTTCTATTTATTAAGCATTTTACTGCATATCTGAGGTTTTAGGAAAAGTTATGCTAAGGCGGAATTTATGCTATAATGCAGCAGCAGATAAATAGTTCAAATTTAGCCAGTATGATAGCTTCATGGAATAATTTATTCTAGTCAAGTATTGATTAAGTGATAATATTTAAATGGTTAATGGAAATATTTGCATCTTTGACATCTTAATTCATCTGTTCTTCCCACCCCATGAATGATGTTTGACTGATTGACCACCATAACAATCCCAGTAAAGTAGTGGTCTCCAAAGTGGTCAATATTGACTTCCAGTGGTCAATGAGACTATCCAAGGTCATTATTATCTATACTATTATTACTTGAAGAAGTATGGGGGAGGTCAATGAACAATATGAAATTTCATGAAGGAGTCAATGAGCTGAAACGTTTGGGAATATGTTCAGTAAATCATTAGCATATTTTATGTTAATGAAATTGCCTCTTCTAAATTAATTCTGGGTTATGGGTCATGTCTAAGAGGTTTGAGCTTGTAGCTATTACCCTTATAAACTCAAACTCTGACCAGATGGAAGTATTTATTTTCCAGCTGCCACTTGGTGTCCAAGAGAAGCAGTCTACTCTAGTGGACTGAATGTAGTGCTAAGGTAAGACAGAACCTGAAACCCAGCCCAGCTTTTAAACTGATCCATTCACTATTCTCTCAGCCCAGCCTATTTTTCAGAGCTGTAATCATCCTGAAATCTTCAGATGAACAAAGGTTTAATGAATAAATGAAGTAGTAGAAGGCCTTGGATAATAAGTAAGGAGTAATACTTTAAATATTTAACTGAGTTTTCAAAACTGGACATAAAACAGTAAGTAGACAAGTTTATGAGACCAGTTCTTTTGAAGTAGAGGCGAAAGTGCACAAATAGCAAAATACCTTCTGGAGAATCTTCTTAAAATGACTCTGATATCAATAAGATTTCCCTCAGTTTTTTGCTTTGCAATCATGTGGGAAATTCCGCTTATGTAAAGAATTAATGTACAGAAAACCTCATAATTTCGATACACATCAGCTTTAGTTTCTATTTGGATGGCAATAAACATTTCTTTGATTTACATTACTTCCCAACCCAGTATCTTCTAACCCTGTGAAGGGTTCATAAGAATATTGATTTAAATATTTCCTACTTCTACAAAGGGGATCTATAAATATTCTGAATTGCCAATAGGACAAAGGGATTCATGAAATTCAGTAATTAATCAAAAAGGTCTTTCTGATTAATATGGAATATTTCTGATTAATATGGAAATATGTAGTATATCGACCTTCATTTCATATATGGTAATGAAAAGAAATCTGTCTTCATCACGGCTGTCTGACTTATTTGCTTTTTCTTCCTAGGGCAAAAATGAGAGACAGACTCCTGGAGTTTTATGAATTATCTAGGCTCTACAGCCAGCATGCTGGAGATGCTGAGGATGACTTCCAAAGACCTCATGAAACACTTCTTTTTGAAACTGATCATGCCGTAGCAAATCTTTACAAAAACATTCAAGAGATTCGAACAAGCAATCACCGCCTGAAGGAAGATGTGAAACGCTTGGGCAAACAAAACAGTCGCTTCCTGACATCAATGCGTCGTTTCAGTAGCATAAAGCGAGATACAAACACCATAGCAAGGGACATTAAGGCCCGTGGGGAAGAGATCCACAGAAAACTTCAGGTTCTGAGAGATCTGAGTGAAGATGCAGAAACAAAATATGGTGAAAATGCCATTGTAACCCGTGTGTGCAAGGACCACTATGTCGATCTCATGCATGCCTTTCAGGAAGCCATGTTTAATTACAATGAAACTGAGATGAAGGAGCGAGACAATTGCAAAATTAGGATTCAGAGGCAGCTGGAAATCATGGGGAAAGAGGTCTCTGGAAACCAGATAGAGGACATAATTGAGCAAGGCCGATGGGATGTATTCTCAGAGAACCTGCTGTCCGACACAAAAGGAGCTCGCTCTGCCTTGAATGAGATAGAAACACGGCACAAAGAGCTGATGAAGCTTGAATCTCGAATCAGAGAGGTCCATGAACTTTTCCTACAGGTGGCATTGCTGGTGGAAGAGCAGGCTGACACCTTTGATGTCATTGCATTCAACATGCAGAATGTCCAAGAATATGTTGGGGAAGCTAAAGATGAAGTGAGGAAAGCACTTGAATACCGGCGAAAACATCCTTGCCGAACAATCCTTTGCTGCTGCTTATCGTGCCTTAAAGGCTAACTGCCCTCTTGAAGCAACTTGATCAGTGTTATGGGAATGTTTATAATTTGTGCTCATCTCTTTATGGTTACCGTATTTGTTATTAATTAGATATGTGTATGTTTCTCATGAAAACCAAAGGATAGTAGCAGTATGATACATATCAAAGTTGGGAACCTGTGACTCCATAGACGTTGTTGGACTACATCATATCTGATAATTAGCTATGTTGGTGGATTGAAATTGGAGTCTGGAAACATCTAAAGGGCCACAGATTCCTGGCCATTCATATATTCCAACTCGTGTAATAGAAAACAAGATTAACGACCCCTCACATTGCTACCAAAATGAAAGGCATACCAGAATCTATGTAAAACCTTGCAAAGTTTTGATGAGGTGGGTAATAAATTATTTCCAAATAAATACATCCTATGGATTTTTAAAGGGAGCAATTGCAATTGCCAGGTTTTTTTTTCTTGGAGAAAATAAATATGGAAGAAATTACAAACCCTAATTATAAATTATATATAAACTGTATTACATGGCTAATGCAGTTTAGACATGTGGTAGTCATAGTTGATTTTAGAGTTTTGATAAAAAGATTTCCTGTAAGATAAAGAGTATACATTTTAAAAATGCATTGTTATAAAATTAAATGAGAAAGCTATTGGTATTTATTCTAATTATTATATGACAAAAGTCCTTGCTTTCTGCCCCATAGTTTAGATTGTCAGGGAGAAACTTGTTGATAATGGAACCAAAGTAATAGCCCAACAACCCCAAAATATGAAAATGAGAAGGTTTCATTTGCACAATATGTCAAAGTTAGATTGGAGCCATTATCTCTGTAGTTAATAGCAGTCTGGAAGTCTTACAGCAATAACAAGTAGAGGGGATCAGAAATCAGACATCGTGAACTTGTTTGACTGTATCTTGTGCAAGCATGCAAAATGTGTAGCCTACAGACTGCCTGTAACCTGCTAGCATCTCTTTTGTGGCCTTAGCAGATCCACTAAAGTTCATGGGATTTGAGTCATCCTTTAGCCTTTGTTTGAATTTTAGCAGACTGTGTCTTGAAGGAGCAAAAGATATGCCTTCATCTGTAAATTAGCTAGAGTCTAGGGAAGATTAGAAAAACTACATTAACCTATTAAGCCAAGAAGAAACATCCAAAGCAATAGATCTTCCATGCTTAAAATTTGTTTTAGTCATGCTATTTTATCTGTCTGTTTTTTGAGGATGGTCAGAGCAGACAAAGCTGAAACCAAGAACCTCCTTCATTTAATTCTAGAAAGGCCAGCTTCAAAAAAAAAAAAAGATAACAGTTTATAACTCTTGAGACTTGGGTGTGAAATTCATGCTTTCGGTGTATCATGTTTCTTCAGACAAATGTAAATAAGTCATGTTAATGTAAATTTGGTTGCAGTATTTTTGTAAGTTTATGATAATTAAATCACTAATTAAAATATTTATGGATAGATTATGGAAAAATGGATAGATTTTTCATTTATGTATTTGCATCTTCTTTTTTAAATAAATAATCACCATTTTTAAATGATAAATTTTTCAAAGAGTTCTGTTACTGAAATTTATGCTTTGTTAAATAGATGATCAAAACATTAGAAGTGAAAGTCTTTTTCTTTCTTATGTATGAGAAAATCAGATTCAGAGCAAAATATTTCTTGCTATCATTATGATCATTACTGTCATCCTAAACCACAAATCTTTGACTTATCAATATTCTATAAATCCTCTGGAATAGTAGGATAGGCATCTGTGGATTTGCTTTGCTTTTTTAACTGGAATCCTAACATCCACTTACCAATAAATAATGATGTTGAAGGAAATGCATCTCTTTTCACACATGCATAATTACTTTTCTCTGCCTCCACCTTTTATTCATTTCAGCAGTAATACACAATTTATGTGGAAAGATTGTGGGGGCTGCATACTGTAGCTGCTGATTTAAGTAACGAGTCAGAAATTCTTGCTGATCTATGTAAATCCTTCAGAGATCTATTAGCTATCCACATTGCAAATCACAGGATTCTGATTAACATATCTTGCTAAACTGTTTTGTTTTGGCTTTGCATATTGTGTCAACCTAACCATTTGTGATTCCTTTAGTAGACCATGGTTAAGTCATTACTCAGTGTAATGCATGTAGTCACACTGAGATGCTAAATGAATTTATGCAATGACTAAGACATGTTTTACTCAGAGTAAAGCACAAGTGACTGGGTTTGAATAAGAGATTAAGTTACAAACAAACCATACTGTGAGACAAGTTTGGTAAGTGAACCAGGTCATTGTCTGACTGTGTATTCTGCACCGTATCTGAAATTCAGTGTATGTAGCAATAAAACATACGTATATTACTACTTGCAAACACAAAATCACGTCTCAGCCCATTTCACATTTTAGAACTACATAAAAGTAAAAGCCAAGTAAATTGCTTTAACTAAGTGAATGACAAGAGAGAGTTGTACTTCCGCCTTGCCCCTTCGGCTGAATAAGTACTTTCCTCTAATCAAGGGAAGAGAGATGTATATAAAAAACAGGATTCAGTTTGCATACTTCGCTAAAGATATTTGGAGACATGCAAGAGGTGAATATGCCGTGAATAGTATGAATGAATATGGGCATCATGTGTTTGCATGGAACAATTAGCCTCTGTAGGCTGTGGGAGGGCTATTTATTTATTAAGTTTTGATGCCGCCCATCTCCCTCTACAAGGTGACTATTCGTCTAGCCAATTTATATAGCCATCCATCTCACAAAACATGTGTCTCATCCAACAAATAACAAAGGTAAAACAATAAATACCTAAAACAACTTTCATTATTATTATAAAAAACATTAAAAATTATAAAAACAAAGCTAAGACAAGAAATAGTAGGCAGAGAGATGCTAACAACAGCAAAACCACCTAGCTCACCAGTCCCCTGGATTCCCTAGTCAAGTCTTGAGGAGCCAAGTCTTGAGGAGCCTTTGGGAGCTCAGAAGTGATGGAACCAGTCTCATCTCCCCAACAATCTGCAGCTCTTTAATCATGCTTACAGCCCATACAAGATTTGTCTAGCAGTTACCATATTTGGTTTTCAGGAACATCCTGTGAACCAAGATGCTTACATGTTACCCAAACACAATCACTGTCATTTTTCAAAGAAGGATTCACACTGTGGTAAGTCAAAAATCATAATCATGGTTTATTAAAGAAAGAAGAAATCATCACAACTAAGTATAGGTAGCCCTCGACTTACAACAGTTCATTTAGTGACTGTTCAAAGTTACAACGGCACTGAAAAATGTGACTTATGACCACTGTTCACCGTTATGACTTTCGGAGCCTCCCCATGATCATGTGATCAAAATGGAGATGCTTGGCAACTGGTTCCTATTTATGATGGTTGCTGTGTCCCAAGGTCATGTGATCATGTTTTGCGACCTTCTGACAAACAAAGTCAATGGGGAAGCCAGATTCATTTAACAATCGGGGTTGCTAACTTATCAACTGCAGTGATTCACTTAACAACTATGGCAAGAAAGGCTGTAAAATGGGACAAAATTCACTTAACAAATGTTTCACTTAACAACAGAAATGTTTGGGCTCAGTTGTGGTTGTAAGTCGAGGACTACCTGTATATGATGTTTAGTATTATGCATCAATCCAATCAGCATTTGTATATAAGCCAATGTATTTCTCTACGATGGCACCCGTAGAGGGGTGAAAAATCAAGTGGTCACAACGGCACAATCAAAAGCCCTGCTTATTTTGTAAACAGGCGGGTGTTGCGCAAATATACAAAGAAGTGTGACTTTTTATCACATTGTCATCTTGATTTTTTAACTGCCCTCCCAATTCTACTGTTCTTGTCTATGCTGTCATTTATTTCCCTATATAAAGAGTTGTATTTCCATTCTTAGCTTAGTTTGGTAACTTTCTCTGAAATGCAGTGATTTTGTATCACCTTAGTAAAAAAAAAAAGACATAATAAATAGCAATTTGTTTATCCTGGACTCTATCCATGGAACCCCGAAGGCCACATACAATTGTGTCATTTTCCTTAAGGAAGCACTAGATCTAATTTACCTGTCAAACCTATTAATCTGTGTCATTCCCAAATGGATTACTATAACAGAAAATTACCATTGCTCTATTAACCTTCACAAAATCAACCTATAAAATGCAGACCACAGAGTGTCACAACAAAAAAGGACATGGACTTTAAGAAACGTTTAACTATTGGGAAATGATTGAAATTGACTTATGCAATTGCCCAAGCCTGTTTCTTCTTTTTTGTCCTTTTTTAATTGAAACAATTCCACGTTGGAGTAAAAATATGACTAATGGATTCATACATTGTACTTATTGTCTGTTACATTTGTTTCCTCGTCTTCCTTTTTGCTTAGGACTGAAAAACATGGAGCTGTATAGCCATATTCAGCCTTTGACTTAATTTCACAATTCTAATATTTACATTATACTTTAATAAAGACTGCATTTTGGATCTCACTTATAGATGATAGTTAGCTGGTTTTACAAATGTTAGTTTAATTCTGTTTAAAACTTTTTTATTTATCATCTGTACTTGCCTATGACAGCAATAAACTGAATTGATTGATTGATTGATTGAATTGATCTAATTTCATGTGGAGTAACATCATTTCCAAAGTTTTGTCAACTGATCCATTTGGACCTTCAGAAAAATTGTCTGGTAGCCTGTTGAATGGAGAAGAAAAAAAGAGAGAAAAAGAAGAATCAGAGATGAAAAAAGAGGTTGGGAAAAAAGTAAATATGTGCCCCCCCATCATCTTTAATAGAATAAAACTTTGTTGTCACTTTAAATGTACACTAATCAGCATACATGAAAATAAGATTTTGTTGCATTCAGCTCATAAAAGGTGACCACTTCCAATGTACACTACATAAAATGTTGAAAGAAATCATGCATATACCCCCCCCACACACATGTATGAGATAAAGAAACATCACAGTCTAGATTGGATGCATGCATATACAGGTGAAAAATGGTGACTTTGACTTTCTGGCTTCTGCAGAAAGCATGTGATGCAATTCCCAGCATATTGCCCGTGTAGCCATCTTGCTCTTAACAGATTTTTAAGAGAAGTTTCCCTACTCTATTTCTCCTTTAAGATCTCATAGTATATATGATTCCCTCCTACGAGGGGGCGGGGAATGTCCAGGAATGCTGGACATTGCATATCTTAAACTTATTGAGGTTGAGAAACTCTAGTCTAGTAGAAATGTGAAATCATTTAAGATTTCTAAACTGTAATTTAACAGAGTTCTATTGCTACACAATCAAATGAGTTGCTGGCGTTCTCATTTTTTTCAAAAGTAGTAATGACTCCAAAAAAGGAATTTGTTTGCATTTTTAAAAAAAATTTCAATGAGCAGCTGCAGGAAATGTTGATGGTAGAGAGCTTAATCTCTCTGTGTAGAAAATTCCCTGTGGGAATATCTCCTCCTGCCTGCTTTTTTCCATTTGAGGATGAACCTCAGGAAGTGGCCTTTCAGAATTGTAACTATAAATTTATGTAATTAAACCCTTCTCACTTGCTGATGGCATTTTTTTTTAAAAAAATGCACATAATAAGTACTCATGCTCTATCTATCATGATTAATTTGACTTGGACACTTCAACTAAAAAGTGTTAAAACTGAGGTAAATTTAATTTTGAAGTGTCACATTACCATACAAAGTAGCACAAAAACTTCTGCTGCTATTTAAAGCTCTTTGAGGTTTATAGAGCCGTTTCCTAACTGCCGAGTCACAAGTTATATTACATAATTGGGGGGAAGGGAGAGGGGAGGACAGCCTGCGGTCAGAATGAGAATAGCAAGGTCCACATCGGACATAGAAGCAAAGCTGCTATCAGTTGTGGTTTCTTGCTTACAAACTGGAAATTTACAATTTATTCACCTCCATGTTTTATTTGTGTTTGCATCAGTATTTTCATTAGATTATGCTCTACTTGTTTTTAGATACATTTGCATCTCACTTATTTGTAGCTCTTTCACTTAAAGCATCCGGTTGGTTACTTGTAAAAAACTAAATGTCTGATTCAACAGGGCTGTTATTTATGTTAGTTCAAAGCAGTTAATAACAAACAAGGTAATCCTTAACAAAACTAAAACAACACAACGAAACTAGAGGCAATAATTTCATAGATGATGAGCATGTTTGCATTACTCACTACTTCCCTTTCTCAGTTAATGGAAAAGTGCATGCTATGATCTTTCTATTCACACACCTCTTTAAATTATGATTGGTAGCTTTCCTAAATTCTACCCCCAAGTCCTAATGGGAGGGTGTTCCTGGAAGGGACAGCTAATGCCAGGTATATACTCTTAGTAGGATCACCAGGCCTGAAAAGTCATTTCAGATGCCCAGCTAAAGCAAACTGCCACAATACAGCAGCGATATACAGCAGAAGAATATTGGAGGCAGGTGATCACATTAGCTTTGTATTGTGGAGAAGAAGACAATGATAAACTACTTCTGTATTTTACCAAGAAAACCCCAATGAATAGACACTATAAAATTGGAGTTGGGTAACCAATACATTTAAATAAATAAATGAAATTATTGATTATGTAGTGTCACGTGATGGGCCTGGCAGTTCAAATGACACCCTACAGGCTACTAGAAGAGCTGAGGATCTTTTGGAGTACTAATTGCATCCATGATGCAACTCTATTAAAGCCTTCCAGGCATCTGGTTGCTAATCAGCCTGGAATCTGCCTGGAATCCACATTGTATAACAGACATTAACACTATTGAACAAGTCCAGAGGTATTTTACAAGAAGAGTACTCCATTCCTCAGCCCACAATAGAATACCTTATGCCCCGAGACTTGAAATTCTGAACCTAGACAACTTAGAACTACACTTTCTAAGATCTGACCTAAGCTTAATACTCAAAACTGTCTGTTACAATGTTTTACTTATCAATGACTACTTTCATCTCAACCACAATAATACATGAACCGCTCCAGACTCGATTGCAGAAGATATGACTTTAGCAACAGAGTGGTCAATGCGTGGAACTCACTACCTGATGCTGTTGTTACATCCTTAAACCCCAAAAAAATTAACCTTAAACTGCCTACTGTGGACCTCACTCCATACCTAAGGGGTCTGTAAGGGGATGTGCATAAGTGCACCAGACTGCTTACCATCCCTGACCTACTGTCCCCATTTATTCGTACTCATTTATTATTATGCATATGCTTATACCTATCTATATTGTTGTAAATGTCTATATGGTATGTTCCTACTTATACTTGTTTTCTCATAAATGCTTGACTAAAATAAATAAATTAAATAAAATAAATTAGGTAGTTCTATGCATGAAGGGCTGCATGACTGAATGGAAGAAGTAAGCCTAATGGTATCCATGTGTAGGTGTCTCAGCAGATCAGAGTATATCAATAATAGAATAATAATAGAAGGCACAGGTAATACTGAGAAGATTTTTGATCAGAAAAAGATAGACATTGTGTAAGAAAGTTTTCTGTTTTGAAAAATGACTGTATAATTTTTCAAGCTTTAAGTCAGAAACAAGCTATGTCTCCCAATGACATAAAAAGGATATAGCAAATTTTCAGCCTATCAGGGTCTATAAAGGGTCTATATATGAACTGTATAGAGCCAATTTGATAAAGTGGTTAAGGCATCAGCCCAGAAACCAGGAGACCAAGACTTATAGTCCTACCTTAGATACAAAGTCAGCTAGATGACCTTTGGACCATCACCTTCTAGAAAAGCTAGGAAGCAGGTAATAGCAAACCACTTCTGAAAGACCTTACAAAAACAAATCTTCAGGGACTTGTCCAGGCAGTTACCAAGAACAAGGCTCCCTCAAAGGCAACAACAGCAACAAAGATTCTACAAAAGTTTAAGAACTGTGAAACCATTTGCCTAAGTAATACATGATTGGTGGGCAGCAGTCGTTAAATAGACATTGTTGAAGAGATATTTCTATTACAAATCAACGTCAGCATTTAGCCTAGTTTTTTTTTTCAAGCGAGCAAATAAGCTAGAACAGTCAACCAGTGGAACAGCTTCGCCTTCAGACCTTGTGGGTGCTTCAGCACTAGAGGCTTTCAAAAAGAGGCTAGACAGTCACTTGTCAAAAATGATATAGGGTCTCCTCTTGAGCTTGGGCTAGATGACCTACAAGATTCCTTCCAACTCTGTCATTCTTTTATTCTGTTAAATAATCAGGGAGGTTGTGGGGGGGAACATGATGACAAGTCTGTACTCCCTTTTAAAATTCCGATATTGCTCTGAGGTTACTACCATATATAATAAAGAAAAACTTGACTGATGAAATGTAAAATAATAGATGTCTGAAGGAACATGTATCGTTCTATCACAATCCAAACTCTCCCCCCTCCCAATGTACATCTACTAAAAGAACAAAGTTTGCATTTTACCATTTTGATGTCATCATAGTTAGGAATGAGTGCCTATGGTAAAATATGACCTAGGGTTCTTTTTTCTAAACAAAGAATGACATTTTTCTTTCGCATCAGTCAAATCCCTTTAGAAAAAAAAGAATTTTATAGGAGGAATCGGTTCTTAGTCAACTTTTTATTTCCTCAGCTTTCCCTTAATTAATTGCTAAGTAATAAAGTGATCTGGAGTAAATAATGTGTGGGCTGCACGATTTTCTGCAGTACATAGCTACATTTTCTGAAGGTCAGTTTAAAGATCTGGCCATTGTTTAAGAGAAAAAGAGAGGCCAAATTTAGAGACGTATTTGTTTTAAGATTTGAAAGGACAAGCTCTAATGGAATCTATTTTTCACAACTTCCTCAGAAGTACATCCCATTTGAGTGCACAGGAGCTGACATTGTTAGCATAACAATTTGCCAATGTTTAATCCGGTACATATTTAGGGTGATAAATTTAGACAACAAAGAAAAGGGTAGAATTCATTCTTACGGAAAACATGGCATAAAATATGCTACCTACAAAGTTTCTATGTGATGAAACTTGTTTAAAGAATTATAACCATAAAACAACATGCATTTGTTAAGTCAGGAGAGACTCGGGGGTTCGTATGGACGAGGCAGAAGCAGATTCTTTCCAGTGTCTTTATTGGTTACAGTGGATGTAATGGTTCAAGGCGGGCTGTCCTCTTTAAAGGGCTTCAAAGTGGGCAGCCTGCCAATCAGCTGTGGGGGAATTCCTGCGTTCGGGAATTCTCTCCTAATTGGTTAACAGTACTACCAAAAAGACAGTAAATCACTGTGATCTATGGTACACTTCAGGGAAGATCAGACTGCTAGTTCTCCCGAAAGTGAGAAAACTAATCATTAGTGGTAGAAGTCCATAGTTCTCTGTTCTCAGTTGCCATCTTTAGACCATCTGTTATTCAATGTCAATTCAATGAGAAATGTATGAAACTTAAATGTATATAACTTTCCTTCTTTTAATTATATTTTATACATTAATCTATCCATATGGTCTTGGTTATCAATATTTTCAGTTGACCAAAAACCTGACCTGAAAACGTTTTTAATCATAGAAAGTGTAAGACATACACATAAATACACACAACAGTTTTGTTTATGCATTGGTATATGTTAGATCGTGGGTCAGAGTATACTCGTGCTAGGGTGGCAGCCTGCCAATCAGGGCGCTGGGCATTCCCGTGCTTGGCAATGCCCTCCCTCTGGACATAACAGTATACATGTTAGTCTTGCCTGATTCAGAGTGTTGTAGACTTTCTTTAGCCCTAAGGCCATTGGCTTTGCACAAACTGTGAACTAAAAGTCTTGGTGTTATCATGAATTCAACTTACTATAGGTGATTCATTTAGTCCTTCCGTACTGCCTTTCCTAAAATGTATGTCTCCAATCTTAGACCTTCCATATCTGTTAGATTATAATTTCCAGCATAATCAACTGAAACATGTCACTTTGGGTAATAGAACTCTTCTGAACATTGATTAATGACTCCTTCATGTTTGCCAATATAGTTTTTTGCATGAGCAACCACAGAAAATGATATTAGTTATGTGCTTGTATCAAACAACTTCACTCTGATTTGTTACACACATTACTTACTTTCTGCCCATACCTATTTGTCTACATTCATTTCTGTACTCCTTGCCATACATTAAATAAGTAAATAAATCTGTACTAATAAATCCCTTCCAATTTAGAGAGATTGGATGATGGTAAGTACCCTGACTTGGTTTTTGGATTACTTTGCTAATATTTAGGACAGCAAAAAGAGAGAAAAAAGGATGCAATTAATTTGTGTAGGATATAATGCCTAGAATATGTTGCTTATAGATTTTCACTCTAACAATCTTTGCCTAAATAATTGCAACCTTAAAAAGCATATATTTACAAGAAGGTCATTTTAGTTTTTGTGCATTTAATTTGTTTGCCATCTAGACTTCTGGTAGATGGAATAGGTAGATTGGGCAACCATATGAGTTTGCTTAATAAAGAAATAAAGAGATCACTGAAAGTAGAATTAAGATTCTGTGTGTGTCATATTAAAGGCAATATTAGAAAGGTTTAGCAAACAAAAATCTTTGGCAGAATCAAAAAGGAATAAGGAAGATAATCATCTCACTTTGAAGTCTGGAACCATTGGGACTCCAGGGCAGGAAGCGATAGCTGTTGGACTTTTGGCAGGATTCACCAAAAAGGGGATTATGACTGACAGATAGCTATCATTGATGCATCACCAAGAAGACTTCATGACTTCCATTTCTCCAATTCCTGTATTGGAGAAATAGCCTCAAAGAGTCCTTTGCTCTCCCCAGGATACAGAAATAGCATCTGACAATAAGATCAGGACCAATCTATCTTGTTTAAGACTTCACTTTTTAAGGATAGATTTCTGGTTCATTTTTTCCCTATATATATTTTAAGATCTATAGATAAATTCACTGAGCTAAGCACTGACTTAAAAATATTTTATATCATAAAAGTACATTTTGTTTAAAAAAAAGTAGAGGTTCCCTTTAAACTGAGTTTGGTTTCTAGTAATATGTGGGGGATGGCATGTCCATGTTGTGATTTATCCCTTATCAGTCAGCCTGCACTGGTGAAATGTCTTGGTGATCTCTCATACAAATAGATACCACATTTAACCTTCCTTAGCTTTGGGATCAACTAAAATTACTAGGGGCTGTCATTGGATTGAAAAATAAAGTACATAGATTTTCCCTTTTATTTCCCACCAACTTTTAAAATTTAAGAAATACAAGAACACAATGCAAAAAAAATGTAAATTCTTTTAATGAATACCAATTTTTTAGAACTCTTTATTTTTAAATACTTCAAAATGTAAAAACTTTTTTAAAATTCACATTCATTTTTTCAAAATATTTATATGGGTGACAAGGTATTGATTGCTGAAAATGTAGCTCTTTGTGAAAACTTCTGGTCTGTGATGGATTTTTAATGTACGTTTCAAACCTATGTCAGGTTGTGTACCTATTCCGCACAATACGGTACTTGTATTATCTGAAGGGACTTTCATTTTAGACTATGGCTTCATTACTTGCGAATACATATTTCAAGAAGTCCAAATACAGATGAGAAAGAACAATGGGGACCTTTAAAAACATTTAAGAGTCCCCATTCCTAAGCTAGCATTTCCTTTCAACTTAAAAGATGAAATGAAATTGATTACATACTAAATATCAGGCAGCAGCTTTTCAAACTTTAGACAACTTTAGTCATTCAAGAAAACATTGACATTTTCCTTGAATGGGTGAAAATGCTACAATCTGCCAAAGAGGAATGAAAGATTAGTGCCTCGGAAAGAGAGAGTGCCTCTAATGCAAATTATTTAATATCAATTCATGTCATATAAGTATCATAGAGTTGAAAGTAAAACCACATTTCTAAATGTCAGGGGAGAAGGTTGTCCTATTCTATCACTCACTCAAGGGATACAGTGATTCTAAAAATAACATCAAATGTTTTAACAATGACAACATCTTAATACTGTCCTGTGAGTGCAAGAAAATGCAAGCCTTTTATAGCCATTATAAATACTTCCTTCAATTTACAGCCATCAGCACAAATGGTTGCCAGTGCATTTCAGTTCAGGTCATTCCTTCCCACTACAATAATTTATAATGGTATATTAATCTGTAATCAAAAATTGAAGTTGTTATGAAAACCACAAGAATTTATTTCAGCTTGCAACCATGAGTACAAAAGAGAACATCATCACCTTTTCATTCATTTAATCCAGTTTATTGCTGGCTAACCCACCAGTTCTTTCTAGTTAGGAAGGTTAAGGTTTATTCTCTCTATAAGTTCAGGATATTGAAATAAACAGTACCTGAAGTAGAGTAAAGGGGTTCAATTCCACCTGATTGAAAAGGACTATAATATTTTCTAGCATTTTCATAGCAGGAGACGTCAGATGTGAGAGGCCAACTAGTAAGTGCTTCTTTAAGATTAATTAGAATTGGAGATCAGGTGGCTTTTTAAGGTAAAATCACCTTTCCAATGTAGAGATTGTAAAAGAAGAAACGTGTTACTATATGGGTAGTCAAAAAATCAAGATTCTGAAAAATCTATTAGATGCAAATGTATACCCCTTATATTTAAAATAAGTTGAGTACTTTTATTGTAATGTTGTTACA
>JANHFO010002989.1:178825-192421 GCA_032468095.1 Pareas carinatus | reverse complement strand
CATCGGTGTTATCATAGTTGCAGACCCCAAGTGGTAAAGTTCATGTACTGCCAACCAAGAACGGCCTTTTTGAGTAAAGTTCTGCCCATCATATGCCTTAACTGTTCATGTCTTCTTTTCCCCTCCATCTTGGCTTCTCCTCCATCTTACCTCCAGCGAGTCTTGCTGTTGTTTTTTTAAATTGTTCCTTCTGGCTGATGTTCTTCTTAGGGATATTCCTCTATCATTTAAAACTTTGATTTTTGAGTCCTGTTTTTTGTAGGATTTTTCCTGATTTTTTCTTTTCTTAAAAGTCTTTAAGATCTTTTTGTCTATTTTTTTTGCTTTGTCACCTCTGTTCATTTTTGCCAATATTCTGCTGTTCTTCCATTTTGTCTATCACTTCCTGCAATTTTTGATTTATCTTTTCAAAGTTTATGCTGTTGCACTCAATAGCTTTCTTAATAGATTGGTTCAGTTTTTCCATTGATTCTGTCATTGACGGTTGTATCGTTTCTTGAGTAGATTCTGTTTCTTTTTGTGTCACTGTAGGCACAGATTTCTCCATTTTAAATGTAGATGGGAGTATTCTCCACTCAGACTACTAGATATATCTGTTTCTAAAAGCCAGTCTTTAACTCTTAACACTTCTTTAAATATATTATTCCAGGTATTTAAGTATGTTAGGACTATTGTCCAAGTTTAAAAATAATTCCAATCTTTTGCCTGTATTATTTCAGTCTTTTAAAAGTAATTTTTGTGATCTGGATAAAACTTTTCCTTCCATTTTAATCGACCATTTATTTCCCTCTTTGGGGGAAAGAATTCTCTTCTTATCTTTCTTAAAGTTCGGGTACACTAATCTCTTTTATTCTAAGGGTTTTAAATTTTGCTCACTCAGATTGAAGTTTGCTGTTATTTGCTTTTCTGTTGTTTGGATGTTAATCTGTGGCTCCGTTCTTTCTTCTGGCTCATCTGCGGCTGAATGCTGCCCAGGCAGCTATTTCAGCAGATCTTCAAGGGGGTTTATCTGCTCCCCAAGATTGGCTGCTGCCTCATCTTGGGTCCCTGGACATCCCTCTTCTTTCGTCGTCTATCTGAGGTGACTTTAGGACCTGGAAAGGTTCAGATCGGTTTGATCCTTTTGGATTCCGGATTTGCCATTCACAGCATCGTGCCCTACATGCACTATATTATAGTACATGAATAAGCACATGCTTTCCACCAAAGCAAAATGGCTGATTGAGAAAGATTGGCAATGTCTTGATGTTTTCCTATGTTAAGGCTGAACAACATACTGCTATGAAACTAACTGAAGTTGACTGACTTGATCTGCAGAATCTTAAGAAACAAAGATGACTGTCCTGATCATGTCAAGTTTGGTTCTTAACTCTTACACCAATTTGCTCATTTGAGAAGCTGAATTTCTCAGACATTTCGGCTATTGAACAAGAGGATGAAGTAATAAAGTATCTGTTCGTTCCATAATGGCTTTCATTTTTCAAAGATAAGAATATGAATATTGATATGCTTATGCTTAAGTCAAATATTCTCTGTAGTTACCTCACAGCTAAATAGAAAATATATTCTTGTGTGACTGTAATATTCAAGTGCATGTGAAGTATATTAAACCCCCATTGCTTCATTTTGCTACTTTAAAAACTGAACTGATGTAGTATACCATTTTGTAAGCTTAGTTTGAGAAAAAGACCACACCTGTTGTTAGTTCATTAGGGCATAGGAATTCCATTGCAATCACTACTCACATCCTCTTTCCTCTCCAAGTTCAGTCCCCGTGGTTGCTTGGCTTGTCTCATCTTGTAATTGATACACACTGAACAGCCATTCCCACTGAGTTGTTTACTGTCTCCAGATTGGAGTTGAATTAGAAGTTGGATATGAGGTCTTTATGCTTCTATTGCTAGGTCTCTGAAGAGGCTGAGTGTGAGCCAAGAGAAGGGATGGGATTTACAACATCTGCTGTTTTCTGAAAATTGTAGTTTTATCAGAATTGAGGAGGGTGCAGGTTTGCCAGTTCCTGAATTTTTACCTGATGAGACAGGAAGCAAAGATTGGAGGAAATGTTGGGAAAAAAATCCACTGGGAGAAGACCGTGATGCCATAAACATTCTTTTGTTTTCAATTTTTAAAGCTGAAGGTTTATATCGGGCTGTACTTTTATTGGCTCATTGGTCTTTTACATTGAGTGAATTATATCAATATAGATTTGAGTATATTAATTTTACTTGGTGCAAACACAAATAATTTTGCATCTTACCAAAAATACTTAAGAGATGGTGAGTCATTACTAATCTGGCTTAGTGACTTGACAGTGAAAAGAGTTAGTGGTCATGTGTAGAATTAATAATCTATATGATGTGAGGAAGATTTTAAGTCAGAAAAAAATTCAAAATTGTAGTTGCTGGTTCAAATGACGGGATTGCAGTCTTTTACAAATTTGACAAAAACGGTTTTCAGGATAAGTAACTAATGTCAAGATGCTTGAATAGCTTGCTTCTGGTATAAAGGTAGCTTTCTTGTACGAAGGGTCTGTCACATGATGCTTTAGAAGACAGAAACAAAATCCAAAATCATCTTCACAGAATAGAGAAAGATGAATGCAAAGATATTTACTAAAAAAGAATGATGAAAGGCTCAAATCCAGAACGGAAAATATCTGGCTTTGAAAAGAAATCTGAAAAAAAAAATCTTGAAATTGAAGTTGATCCCAAGTTGCATATGAGTCAGCTGCAGTGTGACATGGCTGTGATACAACAAAAGTAAATACAGAATACGCCAATAGAAGTACAGTTTTCAAATAACAGAAAATAATAGTTTCAGTATTTTCTGTGCTGGGCAGACACCAGCTTGGTCTCGTATCCATGAGATTCAGAAAGTGTAGAGAAGGGCAGTGAAAATGATCAGGAAACCACAGAAGTCTTACAAGGAAAGGCTGAGGGAATATTGTAAAGCATTAAATATGACTGAGGTGGAGTATGATAACAGATATCTGAAGGGGTGTCACAATGGAAGAAGGTATTCTCTTTCATTCAAGAGTTCAGGACCTGAGACAATCACTTTTAAGTTGCAGGAAGAACATATCTGACTGGATGTTAGAAACAAACTTACTAACAGTAAGAGCAACTTCATAAAAGGCAAACAATGACCAAAGGGCGTGATATTTAAGCAGAGGCTGTAAAGCCATCTTGGGGGGGGGACGGGACTTTAATTTGCATTCTTGCAGGAAGAAGATGATTGGATACAATGGCTTAAATATTACGGCTGCTTTGAGAGCAAAGTGGCTAACTTGTTTTAGTTAGTCTATTCTGCCTGCTTTCTTTAGTGTTTATTGAAATAGTAGCAGTAATATAACATCAGCAATTTGGTATTTTTATAATATAATCCAGTTTAAAACTATAACTTAAAATATTGTCATAATATTCAAAACCATTAGTGATTCATAATATTCAAAACTGTCATTGGCAGTTGTACCTGAAATATTTAAGCCAACTTTATAGAGGCAAAATGAAAAGCAAAATGTTTCTAAAACTGCTTTAAAAAACAAATTAATAAAAAACTTTGTCTTTGATTGTCTTTGAAGCTAGTTTGAGAGGGCTGGGGCTAATTGGAAAAAGCTTTCAACCATGATATGTCTCTTTTAGGACATCACAATGCTAGTTAACTGTGAATGAATAATTGAATTGGGTACATACAGTAGGTTCATGAGTCGTAAGCAAATATTTCAAATAGCTGGGTGTGTCAGAAAAGTCTCAGAAGTACCTTCTAATGCTTCTGGTTAGCCACAGAGACTGCCTCTTTTGGAATTTGCAAATGTGAAGTAGTCTTTGAGGTGTATCATCTTTTCTACGTTTGTCGTACTGTGTTGTATTGTGTCTGTGGCATAGATTGTGTGGTAGAAGGAAATCATAGCTAACTTGTGCACTCTTCCAAAACGATCCCTTTTCATTTTGTGAATCGAATGGCATGCTGGTAAATGTATAATAGCAATACAGTTTTGGCATTTATTTGACTTCTTTGTACTATTAATCAACAGATAATTGATATTGACTAGAAACATTGAAAAATTATTTAAAAATTAAAAGGGGTAAAATCATAATTTTAAGGACCTTTCATAAACCACACATAAAAGAGAAAATAAAAGTAAATTGATTTCCCAGTGTACTGCAGATTTTTTTAAATATAAAGATAGTTACTTTCCTTATTTTTATTTCTAATTTTATTAAAATTACAATTACAATAATAAAAGGCTAATAATAAACTTAAAATATAAAAGAAGAATAAAAGAAGTCCAGAAATGATTTAAAATAGAAAATAAATAATTACAAAAATAATATTATACTGCAAAAAAAAGAAGAAATAACATTTTAACTGTGACCAGATAAACCAATTTTATATTACTTCTCTTTCCTTTTAACAATCTTGATCTTTAGTTTCTTCAAATCATGTCCTAGAGCAGTGATGCCGAACCTTTTTGAGACCAAGTCCCCGGATGTGTCACGGCTAATGAGTTGCAGCACGTGATGTCATCGTCTGGTGCCTTTACTCCTTTCCGAGCATGCACATTGCTCCTATATGCACTGATATATGATGCTCAGATCTGGGGCAATGTTGGGGCGACTTGGTTCATGTGCCAACAGGGAGGGCTTTGTGTTCCCACTGCGGCACGCATGCCATAGGTTCATCACCACTGTCTTAGAGCTTGATTTACTTTCATTCTTTTCTTCGTCCTTTCTCATTAAATTCGTCAAACCTTTAACAAGCTTCTTTTATAATCTGATATAGGAAAATTATACAGATCACTTTTTTCATTTGTTATTTGTACATCCCTTTTAAATATTAAAACACCAGCTGGTTTCTTTTGTATATCCATTGTAGAATATTTTTATATATCATTTGTGTAGCTTGTCATTTTTAAAATCACTTTCAGATCAGTGTCAGTCTCAGATAAAACCTCTTCCTCTTTCATAACATATTTTATACACAGTCTTAAAATTAAATTCTGGATCCATTCTTCAAAAATACCCTTGAATGTTGAAATATTTTGCTTCATTCTATATTATAAAGTCAAATACAAGTGTTCTCCATTAGACATAATCTTTAGTTCTTTTTAGTTTCTTCTAGTGTCCAAACTTCAAAAATCCATTGTAACATTTTAAAAAAAGACCCTCAAAACAAAATCATTTTTCTATGAATTCTAATAATTCCAAAATCTTATTTCAAATTCATCATGTCCTTTAGTCTGTTTGTAACTTTCCAAAATTAAAGTTCTAATAATCCTTTTGATGTTTATTGAAAAAAGTCCTTACAGTTGTATTTAAATCTTCTTTTGCTAAGGATTGAAAGAAACTCATCTGGTGTTTTCAGATTTGTTGATCCAAAGGTTTTTAATAGCTGAAAAGCATTTAACAAGCAATATCCAAAAATGATCAGAAAAAATAATTACACAAACCATTTTAAAGGTGGCAACGATGAATATGGGCTCACTTTACTTTAATTGTAACTGTTACTTACTGCTGCTTTCCCTCGTCTTCTACTTTCATGAAAAACATTACAATATTCAGTTTGTGCCTTATATCCAACCAATATTTTATTATTTTATCTAAACCTAAATCACTTTAATTTACATAATCATGACTTCTCTGTTACAAACAGTAAGTGTATTTTTCTAAGTTGAATAGAAGAAGAAAAGAGACATCTGGAAACTGACGCTTTTCCTAGTGAATCTCTATAATACTAAGTCATATTTTGGCAGAATTTCCTAGCAGCCTTCTATTTATAAGTGAAAAGAGACAAACTCAATTCACATGATTGAGAAAGCTTATAGTTTGGCATGATATTTAACTGCTGTTTGGCAAACTAGAATGAGAACTCAGTAGAAATCTGCAAACTGTACTTAGTGGTGATTGTGAATTGAGTTAGGAACTGAACTGGCAGTCAATTTTGAGTATCATTTCTGATTTCTTTTTCAGCTTAGCTCAAAGTCTCCCTATTTTAGATTGACAATAACATAAAGATACAGCAACTTAACCAATGGTATGTTAAACTAAGTCTACTTAATAAGCTTTACTTTGGAATTGGCTGTTTTCCACTAAGTATTGACAAAACATTGTGTTTAGATGTCATAACAAGCAACAGTTACTCCAAAATAGAGCAGAAACTTCCCTATGTGGGGAAAGGAGGGAGAATATATAATCTGCAGTATCTGAAAATAGGGTTAAATCATAGTTTAGTGGGAAAATAAGACTTCTTCAGCATTTGCTGAAAGTTGAATGTGAATTAGTGAATGGACAGAAGAGAAAAGACCGTATATATCTATCTATATATGTAGTTCTGGGGTTTTTTGGGTCTTTTCCCGTGTAGGAATCAGAGTATTCATGCAATGTTTCAGCGAGGTCTCACTCGCCATCTTCAGGCTGGTGCTTTCGGCTTCACTCAGGGTCTACGAAAACATATATATATATATACATATATATGATTATGCGGGATGCAGGAAAGATAGAAAGAGGTTTTAAAAAATCCCCGAATGCTGTAGTACATTTATATTTATCATGCCTTTTACAAACTGTATTCTCTCATGAGCAGAGACAATAACGGTAGCCAATTTTCTTTAGGTTTCACTGCCAGGATGTAATGCATATTTCAGGAATGGTGGGATTTTGTGTCCCATTCAGGCTGTAGAAGTTTCAGAAGAAATTAATTTTATTCTTTATTTCTTCCTCTATAAACTAAATGCAAATCTACAAAGAGCGGAATTCCATTTTTCACAATCTATCAGCAGTGTGGAAAAATATCCATTCCAAAAAGAAGATTTAATAAAGTAAAGTGACAAACCCATATTATTTCAGGGGTCCTTGATACTCTCTGAGCTTGACTGTTTTCTTTCAAGCTAGGTAACATCACCAGGGCTATTTGCAAACCACCCTCCTTACTAGCACTGATGATGCTAGCTTGGGTAATGAGACATCTGCAAGAAAGAACCAAGCTCAGAGACCCCTCCCATTTTGATCTTGAGCTACAAATAGTCTCCTTTGTTAGTGCCATGTTAATTCTCCAACTATGTTAGCTTGAAGGCAAATGGCTGCTTATTTTACTTTGTGACAATATAAAATCAGTGCCTATAAGAACAAAGCAAAATCTTAAACACCATCATTTTGATCTAGACAAAGTGCATTAAGTCATCATTTCGTGCGAACACGCCATTTTGCTAAAATGAGGTGGAAAATTAAATCTAAACAAATGCAATTTGACATTCTATAAAAGTGAAAGTTGGTCATTGGTCCCTTGTGATTCCTCTGTACTTCAAAGAACAGACGTACAGGCATCCTTCACAGGGATCAAATGACCACAATCCCTCAGAATTTTGCTCTATCTGCTATTCTCTTTAGCATGTATCAAAAACTGATAGAGGTGACCATCTGTAATTGAAAGTGGTTAATTTACATTTACGTTTACAATATTTATCCGATACATCTTTGAACATTTTTTTTGTCATTCTTATAGGTGTCATGTGCCTTCTATAAAACATTTCATATGCATTTTCTCTATATGTTGTTGATTTTTTCAATCTGTAATTCATTTCCCATAAATTTCTGCCATCTATCTAAATTCATAGCATATCCAAAATCCTTTACCCATGTTATCATTCCTTTAACTTGTATAATTTTTTGTTAAATTTTAAAATGGAAGATGAACATCTTCTCATGAGAAATTAATGACAATTTATCAAGCACTGATCTGTTCCTTATAAAAATCCACGCAATTTAACATCTTTTTCAAATCTTGTTTTTATTTGCAAATATGCCCACCAAGTACGTAAGTTTTATCCCCTGATTTTCCATTTCTTGTCTAGTTTTCAAATTTTCTTCCATATCTAGAATATCTTTATATGTCCAAATCTTTTCCAAATCAACCAAGTTTGGATTAAATAAAGGCTTCCATTGTTGAGAGTCAACCTGGAATTTTCAAATATATTTTTTGTTTTATTTTTTTCCCATATTGTTTGTAACACATTTCTTAAGTAGTGGTTTTGAAAATCCATATGAATCTTATTTTGCCCATACCATTAAATAGCATAAAATCCCAATTACAAGTCATGTCCCTCTAAATATAACAATTTTTTATTTCTATGAAATATCCATTCTTTAATCCATGTTAGTGCTGATGCTGGATAATATAACGGCCACCTTGGTAAACCCAAATCTCCATTAGTTTTACTATCTTGTAACATTTTTATCTTGATGCCCACTTTTTAACCTTGCCACATAAATTTTAGAATTGAAAGAATTTAAATCAGCAAAAAAATTCTCCTATTTTATAGGTATTGACTAAAAGAAAAATGATAAAAAGAAAAAATTGTCCCTAAAAGTGACAATGATAAATTCTTCCATCTTTCTAAGTCTAATCTTATTTCATTCAATAGTTTAATATAGGTATCTTCTTTCAAAGTTGAACATTTTGCTGTTATATAAATTCCTATATATTTCATTTTTTTTTACTATTTGTAAATATTTTTTCTGGTAATTGTTTCATTTGTTTCTCCTTAATTTGGCTCTGATTCCAATCCTGTTAGGCACAGACAACTGAATCCACACATATTAGTGTTCCAGCCAACTGGTCCTTGACATATGACCACAATTGAGCTCCACATTTTGGTTGGTAAGCGAAACTGTTGTTAAGTGAGTTTTGCTCCCTTTTACAACCTTCCTTGCCACAATTGTTAAGTGAATCACCACAGCTGTTGAGTTAATAAAGTGACTGTTAAGTGAATCCATTGACTTCACTTGTCAGAAAATTGCAAAATGGGATCACATGACACTGGAATGCTATGACCATCATAAATGCAGGCCAGTTGCCAAGCATCCAAATTTTAATCATGTGACCATAGGGATGCTACATAGATCGCAAGTGTGAAAAATGTCAAGAGTATTCATGGTGTGCAATGTCTGCATGGATACAAGTCAGCCAATGAGGAATGTTTAGTGATTGCTATACAAGGGTCTGGGCATGGCCCAGCTTGTGGTTCTCTTTCCCGTGCCTGTGTGCTCCTGTGTATGTTCTCAGTTTGGCTCTCCGATGTGCTGCTGTGTTCATTTGTACCAGCTATATCTACTCTCTACTGAAACAGCTTGGTATTGTATATATGTTATTATATATATAAAGAAGTTTACAGAATTCTGCTATGACCAGTTTTTTGTGTGTGCATGTACAGGAATTAATGTTTGCTAAATGTTCTGACAGGTTCTGGGCCCACGGCACATGGAAGAACTGAGTTTGAATGTAAGCTGAAAGTCTATCTGTGTTTAAAGTGAGAGAAACAAGACAGGGGAGGCTGGCAGGATGGCTGTTGAATTTAAGGTGAGCTCTCTGCCTCATTTGGGACAGAAAAATTATATTATTTGAGCTGCAAAGATGGAATGTTTCCTGAAGGCTAAGCTGCTGTGGGATGTTGTTGTCAATTCACCCCAGGCACCATTGTCTGCTGCAGAACAGAGGCAGTGGCCTATATCATTTTAAGTTTAGAAGAGGAACAGTTTATTAATGTAGCATATTTAAAGACTGCAAATGAAGTCTGGCTGAAATTGAGATGTGTGCATGTGAATGTTTCTGCATGCAATATCATACAACTGTTGAGGAAGTTGTTCAGAGCATGTTTGCAACCAGGAGAATCTGTGCAGCAGGATTTGGTGCAAATGTAAACTTTGTTTATGGAGTTAGACCACTGAGGAATGCATATTTCTGAATAACAAAAAGTGTTGTTGGTGTTGAACATTCTGGATGAAATGTGGGGTGTGATCTCTGCAGTGTTTGAATGCAAAACAGAGCAGGAATTGAATTTGGAAGCTTTAAAAGCATGCTTGCTAAGTGAAGAGAACAAAGGACAACCACATGGAAAAATTCCTGAGGGAGGGGCCCAATGAGCAGACAGACTGGTTGCCTTCAGGAAGAAAGCCAGGGATCAGGTTGCAGTACAACAAAGTAGCAGGGTTCAAAGACTGGCTATCTGCACATTGCAGAGTAGAGAAAGATATACAGCCCAGCAAAGATTTTGCAAGAAAAACGAATATAAGCAGTAAAGATTTTGCAAACAGAAAAATGGTGCTTCATTTGTGGTGCAAAGAATCATTTAAAGAAGGCCTGTTTGCAGAACAGACTGTTTGCAAGAAAGGCAATTTGCTGATGAACACATTGCTGTTGCAAAAGTTAGAAAATGCAATAATAGAGGAGAATGGTTGATAGACAGTGGGACTAGTCAAACCATTGTTAATGATTCTGACTTGTTTTTCAGAATGGATCCAGCTGCTAGAGATACAGTAGCCTTGGCAAATTGACAAAAGGCTAAAGTCATTGGAAGAGGAAGTCTAAAAATTCCATGTATAGAAACAAAGATTAATAATGCATTATGTGTGCCTAAAATGAAGCATAATTTATTAAGTGTGTCTGGTTTAGACAAGTAAGAATTTGAAACCACATTGTAAATAGTAGATGTCTAATTAAGAAAAATGGAAGTATATGTGCACAGGGAATGAAAGAAGATAATCTTTATGTGTTGCAGGAAGAAAAGGTTCAATGTACACAAACATTTGGTAATGTAGCAAAGCATGACTCGTGTGTACATCTTTTACACAGGAAGCTTGACCATGCCAACTTCACAGTTCTGCAAAAGATGCAAATGTTTGCAGAAGGATTAAATTTAAAGGAGTGTGTTATTTGGGCTGTGCAGTGTGCAAATCCTCAAAGTCCAAAACATATCCAGTAAACAAACATAGCACAAGGCAGATGACAAGAGCTCTAGAGCTGGTACATGCAGATTTGGTTGAACCAATGCGTGCAAGTTTGGGAGGAGCAAAGTATGCGCTGGTCAACCTGGATGACTATAGCAGATTTGGATTCTACTATTTACTAAAGAGTAAAATAGAGGTGCTACAGAAATGTAAGCACTGGATAAGCTTTGTGGAAAGAAGATACAAACAACAAGTGTGTCAGCTGCAAACTGATGGTTTCCGGGTTTGTGTCCACAAGTTTTCAACAGTGGTTGAATCAATTAGGGATAAAACGCAGATGCACAAATTCATATGCAGCAGTGGAGAATGGTCTTGCAGAGAGACATAATGGAGTCTTACAAACCATGAAGGACTCACTGCTGCAAGATTCTGGTCTGAGCAGTTCGTATTGGGGTGAAGCCATGTTGGTTGCTAACTATTTGATTAATAGACTGTGGAGTTCTTCCAGTAATAATACTCCATATGCAGTGGTCTATGGGAGGAAACCATATCTGGCACTTTTAAAGGTTTTTGGAAGCAATGCAGGTGCATATTCCAAAGGCAATTAGGAGAAAGGGCCAACTATAGGCTTGGAAGCTCAGGTTTAGGAGCTTTATATGCTCAAAGAGCTATCACTTTAGTGATGGGATCAAAAGAATAGTCATTTCTGGATCTACCAGTTTTGAAGAACAAAATTGGAATAAAATTGATGTCAGTTTTGGAGTGATCCGCTTAGTGATAGTAATCTGCTTGGTGATGGTGATCCACTTAGTGAATGTGATCCACTTAATGAATGTGATCCACTTAGTGATGGTGATCCAATTAGTGATGGTGATCTGCTTAATGACAGTGATCTGCTTAATGATGGTGATACACTTAGTGAGATGGTGATCTGCTTAACAACAGTGATCCACTTAGTGATGGTGATCCATTTAGTGACAGTAACTCACTTAGTGATGATGTCAGTGTTCAGGGAGGAGAAGCTGAACATGTGAAGCAAGAAAGTGGTGAAGCCCAGGAGCAGTCAATGCCTCGCAGGTCAGAATGATGGAACAAAGGCATTCGACCTGACAGGTATTCGGCTAGCAAAGCAAAGGTCTGGTATGAGCCAAAGTCTGGACAAATAAAGTGGAAAGAAGCCATGGATAAAGAAATGAAATCCTCGGATGAACATAAAGTCTTCACATCTATTCTTTTGCCAAAGAGCAACAAAGCTGTAGGCTGTAAGTGGGTATACAAAAGGAAGGTACCGTCCAATAATGAAGTGCAATATAAAACAAAGTTAGTGGCATTGGGTTTTTCACAGTTGAAAAATGTGCACTGTGATGAAGTATTCGCACCCACAGTAAAGAGTGAAAGCATAAGGCTGGCACTAGCATTGACCACAGCACAGCATTGGCCAAAGCGTTTGGCATTTTAATATAACCACAGCATTCCTCAATGCAGAATTAGAGGAAGAAATTTTCAAGCACCAAGGTAGGAGAGCAAAAAGCCCAATATAGTGTATAAATTGAACAGGGCATTTATAGACTGAAACAGTCAGCCAGGAATTTGAAATATATGTCTAGATACTGCCTTGAAGGGTCTTGAGTTCAAGAGTTGCGAGGCTGATGGTTGTATATATACTGGAAAGTTAAAAGGAAAGGCATGCCAATTATTAGCATTTGTGGATGATCTTTGTTTCATTGCAAAGGAGGCATCACAGGTGAAAGAATTTGTTAATGAATTGGAGAAAAAAAATTGAATTGAAGAATTTGGGGGAAATAAAAATTAACTCAGTGTAGAGATACAGAAAACTGAGAAAGTTGATTATATTCTCAGTCAAAAGGGTAAAATTGCATAGCTGTTGGAGAGATATGATATGAAAGATTGTAATACTGCTCCAACACCTATGAACACAGGTTTTCATAACAGCTTGGATGAGGACAAAAATGAAGCCTGTGATCAAGAAGTATATCAGTCAGCAATAAGAAGCCTGTTATATCTGTCACAGTGGTCCAGACCAGACGTAGCTTGTGCAGTAAGCATTTTAAGTCGCTTTACTGCTGCACCAACGAAATTGCATTGGATAGGTGTAAAAAGAATTCTCAGATATTTGAAGGGAACTATAAATTTGGGTCTTCAAATATGGGTCTCTGAGGAATTGAAATTAAAGTGCTATGTTGAAGGCGATTATGTGAATGATGTCAAACCAGAAAGTCCAATTCTGGGATTGTGATATTGTTTGGAGGGACTATAATTGGGTGGAACTCCAGAAAACAAACAACTGTGGGCATTTCAACTGCAGAGGCAGAACGTATTGCCTTGTCTGAACTTTGTTCAGAGGTCACCTGGTACGTACAGCTTTTACAAGATTTGGATGTACAGGTGCATGAAGCTGTGATGGTTTTCGAGGATAATGCTGCGTGCATTAAGATGGCAACTGGTGACAGGGTGAAAAACAGAAGCAAGCATGTAGACATTAGGGATTGTAATGTCAGAGAAGTCATCAAAGTAAAATTAATCAGCTTGGTTCACTGTTCTCCAGAGCACAATTTGGCAGAGGTAATGACCAAACCATTGGGTGATGTGCACCATGAAACAATATTAGGTCATTTGTGATTGCATACATTCCAGACATGAAGTGAGGCGAGTCAGAGTATTCATGGTCTGGAATATCTGCCTGGATACAAGTCAGCCTATGGGGACTGTTTACTGATTGCTATATAAGGGTCTGGGCATGGCCCAGCTTGTGGTTCTTTCTCCCATGTGCTCCTGTATACCCGTGCTCTGCTACGGGTCCTCCCAATGGTCAGCTGTTTGGCAGTGTTCACCCCCTCCTCTCCAATCCTCCCTC
>JANHFO010002989.1:157455-169573 GCA_032468095.1 Pareas carinatus | reverse complement strand
CTAGTATTATTTTGAGTTATTAGTAATTTTGATTGGGTTCTATAGCTTGTTCTCATGTCAAATTTCTCACTTTTATTGAGGAAAGCACATTTTATATGTTTGCCACCTTGAGTTACTTTTCAAGTAATAAAGGCAGGATAAAAAGTAATTAAATTAGTAAAAAAATTCCCTCCCTGTTCCCAAATCACTATATTATGTTTGTGGAACTATTGATTTGCTAAACATTCCCATGGAAAATAAAGCTTTTCAAAGAATAACTGCTTGTTGATTTTTTTCTACTCTATCCCTGCTTCATATCTGTGTTGTAAGGTTCATAAACATCTGGTGTTTTATGCACTTCATAGCTGTTCTTTTGAAAACAGAAGCATCTATTGATTTTAGTTAAGACTGCTAAGGTTTGACTGGAAGCTCCGAATTGGACAATATTGCCTTGATCTTGTGCCTGTGTTACTGACTGTTAATTTGCTTCTAAAGTAACTAAAGTTTTGGGGGCTTTTAAATGATTTGGGATTATAATACCTATCTCAAGGCATATATTTCTCTCTGTGACCCTGTTTTAGGTTCTTCAGACCTTCCCCACCATTTGAGATAAGATGTGTAGATACTAGAGACAGAACCGATTTTTCAGTAAAATAAGAATGCATTGATGGGTTATTTTCAGGTTGTGTGTTTCATTGTTTTTATTGTGATTATATGTTGCTCAGGCTAGCTAAGGGATCAAAACCAGTTCATTCATGTCTTTCTCTTGTGGAATTTACTGCCCTTTAAATTAAAATACTAAATTTAGTATAACGTTGCTGAGCAATTAAGACATGTACAGGAAGGGAGGAGCTATAAGCAACTGAAAAGAATAACTCTTGTATGATTATTTAAACAACTTTGGATAAAATTGCTAAAAATTGGAATAATTGGCAATTTGGAATAGAATTTTCCTTGTAATAGAAGTCAGTTTGATATGGAAACAGTACTGAATTCTTACTGATTCTGAGACTGACGATCCATAAAAGGCTATTTGATATCCGATGGATATAGAATATAGAAGCAGTACCAATATTGTGACAAATTGTTGCAGATTTTATCTGTCTCCAGTCTCCTGACTGGAGCTGCATGTAACCTAGAGTAATTAAATAAAAGGAAGGAAGAAAGTACTTTCCATATACACTGTAACTATGCAACATTCACAGTGGAAAAGATACATTTTGTTCCATGTCTCCTTTTCTTTTTCACATAGTTCTAGCTGATTTAACTTGGATAGCAAAGTTATTTTAATTCCCCAAGCTCTTTTAGTGGGTTTCTCTTCTTTATTTCTACAAATACTTGAATATTTTGTGATACAGTAATGGCCAACATGATTTGAATAGAAAGAAATTGCAACAAACAGTCTGATTCTAAGAGTAATTAAACCTTTGGATCCCTTGTTTGCCCAGTTTATGTTTTTCTACTGACTTGCACATGCTGTGTTTTCTAGACAGATATAGCAATTGAAGGAAACCAGTCTATTTGTTAACTTGTAAATTATTAAAAATTGGACACAATAGAGTTTCTTTGGCTGTTTCTTACTTTCTCCAGGAAACTGTTACTTATGACTCAGTGCTGTTTTGGAGAATTTCTCCTTCCATTGGCTGCTTTTCATGGCACTTGAATGACAATCTTTGTCCAATCATATATTAAGCATATTACCTAAGTTTGATTTGAAAGAATTGTCCTTTTTGAACAAGGATTGTTGCCTTATCTAATTCATGATGGTGGTCATTGGAAAGAACAGCTGATAAGGTATTACAATCAATACATTTCTGTGATAGTTTTAATTTATAGCTGTTTTTAATAAAGGTAAACATACACAATCATACATGCACAACTGAAAATCATGTTGTTTGAGTTAGATGGCTTTATAAATCAGTAAATTAAAATAAAACAATCTTAACACTGCCTTGATGTATAGTTTATTACTAAGTATAAAGAGAGATAAAGGTTCAGCTGTATGGGAAACAGATAGCTGCATTTCAAGAAAGATCTTTCCTAGCTCCTTGTTTTCCTGTCTTTTACATTTTGAGATTGGTTGGGAGCTTTGGGGGATATGAGACAAATCCCTATCAAAATATTAAGAATCCTCTTATTTCTAGATATCCTTGTTTTCTTGATTCAGGATAGTGAATGGACAGTGGTGTGTATGCCATTGGGAGAAGATCTGGGAGGAAAGAGTAGTTCAGAAGCAAATCAATTCCAGATATTTAGTGCTTCCAAGCTCGACTTAATTACTTGTTAATTTTTTCCCATGTCTTTCCTCTAGAAGCTCAAGACAATATACACTGCATTTCCTTAACTCAGTTTTCTTTGCACAGCAATAAAGAAAGCATACCTGAGTGCAACAATCTGGACTACCATTACAGGATAGTAGCCCACTGGCTCATAGTATGGCTACTATAAGTACAGGAGCTAGTGCTGCCATTTTATACTGCTTGGGAAAACTACAAAGCATAATTTGATAATTTGATAAAGTAAAAGCATGCTTAAATTGTTGCACTTGATTTAAAACAACTTCTCACTAAGTTAACTTGGATTTATCCCTTTAGAAATGTTCTAGGATTGTAGCTGTAGAAACTATTCCTATTTTCTGTAAGAGCTGATTTGTTTACAGGAGAATACTTCTGCCAGTTCAGGAAATTAGAACAGTGCCGCACAAAGAGAGAAATCATGCATGCTTTCTTCCACATTGAGTGTACTTATGAATTAGAATGCTTTAGGATTAAAAATATGGTGGAAACATTCTGCTTCAGAAAATAAATGGTACTCTTCATTTAGCAGATAATTATAATTAGTAGTTTTAATTTCTTCAGAAAGGAATACTTAATGTTAGATAATGGAATATAAGTATCATACTTGATTTGGATTTTCAGAATTCTGAAAATGTCGCCTTTTTTTTTTTTTTTTTTTTTACTAAAATAGGGTTTTGCGTCTTTCTCTGTGTGTGGTAATTTCATGTGGTAAAGCAAGTGTGGGTACAGTACATTATTATGGGTTGGGAACATGCTTGATTTTTTTCTAGTTGCTTTGCTAGAGAGTTGCCGAGACTTGCTATTGGTATGATTATGTCACAAGATTATGGGCTAAAGTATTACACATTGCAGGGATATTGAGGCTCATACAGATAATCTGTTTTAATGTTTAATATTGTGTCCTCAAAAGAAAAACAAGTGCTTTTTTGGCACTAAATTTAGCTCAGTGATTCAGGCTTCAGGGATGCAAAGCAGAAATTAGTTGTTCCTGTTAGATAAAGAATAAAAGACTTCACATTTCAAAATATTTCCATGATCATCTTATCCCCAAATTGTGACCTTTCAAATAGGACTGTGATTTGCAAAATTCTGAACCAATGCCTTGTGAAAACTGTAATCCAACACATCTGGAAAGTTCCAGATTGTAAAAGTTTAGTGTAAGTGTAAATCTATAATTTGCAAAATCCAAGATAGATTTGGGCAATGACATTGGTGTGCTGATTGTTAAGAAATGAATGAGGTATCAGGTTATAGTACATTGCATTACATAGATTGACAGAATGTCATTCATTATAGTCTTTAGGTATATTGCTTTACATTCCGAATCACGTAAATATTAATTGTAGTTTAATTTGGATGAAAGACCCCCTTTGAGATGTTTCTGAGTATTCTGAACAGCTTGACAGTTTTAAACTTTATCAACTTGCTTAGAGAGTACTGTAAAGCACTGTTAAGCGGTATATAAGTCTAAATAATAATAGCTCAAAAGATCTGAGAACATGCAGGGCTTCGTGCTATTGAACTGAAAGAAAGTTCAAAAGTGAGAAGAATTGGCAATATCAAAGTGTAATGAAGAATGCTACATGGCAGTTATGTGTGCTTATATAGGTTCTCCTTGTCTTATCGCCATTTGTTCAACCACAGTTTGAAGTTACGATGGCGCTGAACGAAGAGACAATTAACTTTCTAAGATATAGCCATTCCAACCCCTCTCATGGTCACATGATCAAGTTTGGGTGCTTGGCAGCCCATTCACATTTACAGGGATGCTTCAACTTCTTCCACCTGTCAAGCCTATCTCCTCACCCCCACCTATTCTACCCTTTTGGATGCTCTGCATAGAGACATTTCTCAATGCTGGTGGCCCAGGGTCTTCAGCAATCTCAGCCAGCTACTACCACTCCAGGCCTCTAAGTCAGTCCCAGTGCAGCCTGCACCATGGCTGAGGATTTCCGCTTCAAGCCCTCACTCTGGTCAACCACCCCACTGCTACAACACAAAGTCCTAGCTGCCCCATGCTTTGCAGGCTCAGCTGACCTTCACTGTGTTTCTCCCACTGCTGACAGAGAGACATGTTTAACCTTTAGCTTTATCATCTTTCTAGAACAGGGGTCTCCAAACTTGGCAACTTTAAGACTTGTGGACTTCAACTCCACAAGTCTTAAAAGTTGCCAAGTTTGGAGATCCTTGTTCTAGAATAATTAGAAAAAATATATACAATGGTTGGAATATATAGGTGGGTTTATTAGCTTATTGACAAAATTTCTTGGTGATGTCTTGACATGCTTAAATTGATGAAGCAGATCTTTCCATCAGATTATCTACTGATTGGCATATTACAAAGAATTTGCTTGTGATCAGCGATGTAACATAACATCACACTTAAATAGAATGAGATTATATTGAGTTTATATGAATTTGAAATTAGACAATAGATGGACTCATGCAGAATATTGTACTAATAACATGGAATTTTAGCTAAGGTTTATTGAAGAAGCCATAAGGACTGAGTTCACATATAGCACTAAACAAGAAACTATGATTTACAAATGACAGTGTGGGTTTTACTGGTACGGTATGCCAGTGTTAGATAAATCATATGTGAATGATATGAGTTGCTCAAATATGAATTCAGTGACTTAAGTAACCAGTATAGAATTGGTGAATTTTGTCCCATAGCAATTAATCCTTCAGGGAGCTCAGAATTAGAGTTAATGGAATCATTTGACAGCTAAAGTTTCAAGGTTAATGGACTAAAGCTAAAGTTTCAGGGTTAATTAGAATATAAGGACCTGCTGAAGTCTGTTGCAAGATGCTTGACAAGAAATCTTCCTTTTCATTTTCTTTTAATTCCTTGCTAATAAGGCCTATACATGGATTAGTCTTCTATAATCAGAGCACTGAACTGATGGAATAACTCCATTTGTATAGCTGGTTCAAGGCACAATGGTGTCTCAGAAGACTCTTAGATCTAGTGTGAGGTATAATTTCTAAGGCAGCGTTTTACCAATCTTTCTCAGTTGGTAGCCTGGCACACAGTCTTGTGCGCAATTCTCCTAGTGGTGGTCATGTGCGCAATTTGCCCACTGCCCGGGATTTGTTCAGTAATTGTGCGCATGATTCACCTGGTGATGGTTGCATGCATGACTCACCTGATGCATGCGATTCACCCAGCGGCTGTCATGTGCGTGATTCACCCAGTGGTGCTCACATGCATGACAGCGGGCCACGGCCTGATAGCGGGCCACGACCCACATGTTGGGGACCCATGTTCTAAAGCATATTTCATAATTAGCATCATATGCCAATCCAGACATTGTGGCTTAGACAACAAATTATGATTAATGAAATGATAACTAGGCATACTGTGTAAACATAACCACAGAATCTAAGTAAACAAAGGTGTGTTTGCATTTGCTTTAAAAATGATTCTAAGATACTCTTGTGAAATGCAAAATGACTGTGTTTGTGATGTTTGCTCACAATTTTGAGTGGGCTTGAAATGGCTTCTTTAGGTCAAATATCAGATTTCATGCTTTGAAGAAACCCCTTTTTACTTCCACCATCTCATTCTCTTTTAGTTAAGTTATTTTTTAGGTTTTTTGATAGGAGTTTTTTTTAATGAAAAAGTGGAATTCTTTAAGAATTGAATCCTGGAAGAAGAACTTTTGCCAATTGAGCAATCCTATTAGCAAAGATTGTCATTAAAAGGAGAGAATCATGTTTAAAAATATTAATATAATAAAAGACATTGCCTAACTTATTAATATTCATTGCATTTTTATGCAAAAAGTGTTCATGGAAATAACAGAACTGAGGACACGTGGGTGTATTTATGTATTCATTATTATTTATACTTTGCAATCACTATTTGATTAAACTATTTATGCATCATCTTTATATCCTGCTGTCTAGTTTGAAATGCTGTCTGAACAATTTGCAGAATAAAAAAGCAGATCAAAATCTGTCTGCCTTGCATTTTACAAGGTAAATTAGACTTTTATAAAGTCTTTCCAAAGAAGGAAAACAAAGCGGGGAAAGAGAAAGCAAAGCGTGCATGGAGAATGAACTTAGTTTTGGGCTTATCAGGCATGGGGAATATGTTGGATATATTGTAGCTTGGAGTGGGCTAATTAGTTCCCCAAAGTTACTGTTGTGATGGAGGTTGGCAAGGAAGGGAGTCAATGCTCAATCCCTCTTGCCAGGATCAACCGAAACCCTCTGCTGAGTGCAGAGGCGGGGTTTTCTTTTTTGGCAGTGAGCTTGATTTCTAGCATTGCTATTCTAGCCTACAAACTTTTCTGCATAGGCTTTCCTTATAGCTGTCGTCCAAAACCATAAATAAAAGGTTATTGTTTCATCATCTGGATGAAGAAATGTTTAAAGTACAAAGTGCTGTTGCTACTCAGATGTTATTACTCTCAGATGACGATGAAGCACAGCTGTCATTGTCCCTGTCCGTTAGCTGATCCTTTTAGAGGTGAGGGGGATTTAGAATTCAGCCGTTCGGTATCTAAAAGTTGATTGTGGGTTCTCCACCCTTGCACTAAATGTTTTAAATAGCAGACTGCCTTCTCTTATGCATGTTTCTTAATTGTTCATTTAGAGCATCATTTCCATTTTGAATACAATGGTACAGTAGCCTCTCCCAGCCTGCTATCCCCTAGACTTGAAAAATGCATGATCTGGAAGGTCATATAGTTTAACCTTCTGCTGCAGGAATCCACGGTATCTCATTTATTTTGGCCATGCGGGAGAATTCATTGGAGAAATCAATTAAGTTAGGAAGAGTTAGAGATAAAAGGAAAATCAGGCTGCCAAAGAACAAAATGGCTGAACGCCATCAAAGCTGACACCAAGCTGAGTATATAGAACAACTCCAAGGAAGAGTGCAAGATCGACAGGTCGGCCCATAGAATTGCCAAGAGTTGGACAAGACTGAATGGATATCATTGTAGCTGTCTTCATCATCATCATCATTTAAAAACTCTTTGGTATAGGTGAATCTACTGGCATACTTAACAGCTCTTACTATCATTTAATTCTTCTTAATATTCAGGCCAAATTTCCTTTCTTTTAATTTTAATCCACTAGTCTTTGACCTCCTTCAATTTTCAACATAGGACAGGTCTGCTTCTATAAGCACGCTATGTCCTTTTCGATATTTGTAGGTAAATATCATGTATTCTCTTAAACCTCTTATTGGGTTATGGTTTCTGTCATTTGCAACAATTATTGTGTTAGTTGGAGATTAAAAACTAAACTGCTGCACACATTAAGGCATCAGGGTGGGAAGGAAGACTCTGTCGGACAGGATCTTCTCAAGTCTAGTGCTGTGAAATTCACTGCCTAGAGGCATCTCTTAAAATCCCACCTGTTGTCTCTTAAACGGCATGTTGAGACAGTTCATACAAACTTTTGGATGTGCATGATGGTCCTCCAGTGAATTATGTTTCTTGTTGTTTTTATGGATTACTGGTTCTTTTAAATTAGGTAATGTATAAAAAAGAATGAATAATTATTGGCTGTTCAATTCTTCACTTCTGCCTGGACAGTCTGGGGAGAAGGTTGATGCATATAGACAGAGCAGTATGATCTCAAGGCAAGCAAATGGAAGCTTGTTTTTCTGCAGCATTCTTGGTCTTGTGATTGAAAACCCACAGGCTAATTCCTGCTTTTATTTCTAAATTCCTTAAGCAATTACAGGAAAGGGGAATTTTAAGAACTAGTTAAAAACAATGTTGACCTTTGTGACTTAATATAATGGATGATGCCAGAATAAGTTTGACATTCCAAACACATTTTGAAATAAGCAATATTACTCTGTCATGTCCTCTCAAACTTCTGTTTGATAAAAGTAAAAGAAGTGAACCAAAGCAAAGGAGAAACAGAAGCCTTACAAATTATTTCATTGCTTTGTTTCAGTAGAGAGGGAAATCTAAATTTAATACCATATTTTTTTTGGGGGAAACAATGTTTAATCCAGAGAAAAAGAGGTGAAATGTCTAGCTATCGCTAAATACTATCCACTATCTGTGTAAGGTAATTAAGGGAATTATCTCTGTGGAAGAAAATTAAGAGGGATTTCTGATTGCTTCTTAAGAGCTTCAAGGTTTGAAGCACTTCAGCCCAGTAACACTCAGGAATTTGAAAGCTCTTTCTTAGTAATTAGTTTGTATGAGCCTTGCAGAAATGATCAGCCTTGAGAATTTGCTTCTCCTGAAAAGAGGAGAAGTTTGCTTTTGAGAACTTTTGGTTAGTAGCAGGTGCAGAAAATACTGTTTTATCTATTCTCTTTATGAATACCAGTTTTACATTCGGATAGGGACATATGTTGTCCTTGAATCGTGACAGTCTTTATATGTTGAAAATCATGTTCTAAAATGTTACCCCATGCCTCCATATTCAGCTGAGCCTCTGTTTTTTTCTTGATACCTTTTCCTAGAAGAAAATTTCAACTAAGCCTGAGAGCGATATGTAAATATCTTAATTGTGTTTTTTTCTAGATGAACACAAAGATGTACAAAAGAAAACCTTCACCAAGTGGATAAATACTCGTTTTTCAAAGGTAAGCATAGCTCACAGTGGATCTTCTTTTAATCTCTTGCCTTCCAGATGTATTGAATTTCCATGTGGGCATCAGATCGAAAAAGACTGGCTTAAGTTATGTTCAGGTAAAATATAGTATATTTAGTTATGTGTTGGATTAAAATATGTTCTACTTCTACACCCCCAGCAATAAAATTTGTTTTGCTCTCTCCCTATTTCTCCACTAGAAGGACTTCATATTAACTGCAACCTAATTGTGCTAATCACCCTTTAAAATGGCCATTTCCTTTGCCACTGAGTTCCTTCTTTCCTTGCCCAGCTCCAGTTTGCAAGATTTGGTTAATGCATAACTTTTTGAAATACCTTTCGTTATAGAGGATCCAGTAATAGACTGGGCACATTATGTATTCCTTGAAAGCTGCGTGTGTTGACAGAACTTTCTCCAGAGATTCTGACCTTTCTGGAAACAAATGTTTGATTCATTGTCTTTTGAAAGCCACATGCAGAAATACTACATTCCTGTTCAGAGCAGTGTGGCATTGTCAGAGCAGCGTGTGTTGGGATTTCAGCCATTGTCAGAAATACAACTCCAAAGTAAATCTTTTGTTTTTTCGAGCAATGAACAAAGTTATTTCATATCCAGTGGGTGCTCAGTAGGACCTTTTGCCCAAAGGAAGATCTCAGTTAAATGCAAGGTTCGATAACTCCTATAGGACATTCCTTTGTTGATTTGGCCATATCTGTATGCATTGGCCTTACAGCTGTGCATTCCACCACTGGATACAGATAAACCTTAACTTAACAACCATTTGTTTAGTGATCGAAGTTACAATCACATTGAAAAAAGTGACTTTTGACTATTTTTCATGCGACTGTTGTAAGCATCCTCGTGGTCACATAACCAGAACTTAGATCCTTGATAACTGGCTTCAGGGTCATGCGAACACCGCTGTAATCTTCCCATTTTTTTGACAAGGAAAGTCAGTGAGGGAAGCTAGATTTGCTTAACAACTGCATGGTTCACTTAACAACTCCAGTGATTTGCTTAACGATTGTGGCAAAAAAGGTCTTAAAAAGGGAGACATTTCAATGAACAACTGTCTTGCTTAGAAGTATAAATCTGGGGCTCATTTGTGTGGTCATAAGTTAGAGACTCAATGTAGCTGTCATTTGAGTAGCACAAAACTGAGGCTGGGGGTTTACACTCCCTATTTTTTTTATCTATAGATGTTGGGTATTATTAGCATTGATGGCACCATGTCTGAAAATAGCCAATGCCCTACAGCTTACTGTAAAGCACCTCAGATATGTTTTTGATACTTTAGGTTGCCTCCAACATAGTATTGAGTTCATGCATGAGTTTTGTAAGGTTTTTTTTGTAAATCATCATGTTTGATGATGCCTTGTGGCCCATACAAATTTAGGGATAAACCTGCATCTCTGTGGTTGGGATGGCTGTGGGAGAGAGACGAATTGCAGTAGCCATCTTGTTTCAGCATTTTCACTTTACTTTTCCTAATTGACACTTGGGATAGGCAAGCGGGTGCCCTTCTGGATGTTTTAGAATACATTCATCATAATTCCTTGCCTTTGGCCATACTGGTTTGGGCTGATGAAATTCAGAATACCTGGAGAATATCTAATTGGATAGTAGCCTACTTAGGAAAATTTCTAGGACTGTGGGTTGAAGATTGCTGAAATGAACTAAATAGTGTCATAATGTGCCTAGTTTATTTGGTAAAATTTACTGCTTGAGATGATGTACTTTACTCTTTAACAGCTCTGTTTAAATAATAAATGGCTGAGATAATAAGGATTCTGTGTAAGAACATTTCTTCATAGTACTTGGCTAAATATGAGAGGTTTTTAGATCAGAAAATTCCATTCATTTTATTTGGATTGATAAAAATAAAATTTAGAACAGTTATATAAGGATTGAAAATAATGATCTCCAATTTATTGTCTATAGTTAAAGCTATAGCATTAGTTCAAATTATTTTAAGGTCACTACTATAACCTATTTATTATTGTTTATTTATTAATCAAATTTATATACCGCCCTTCTCCCCAAAGTGACCCAGGGCGGTGTACAGCCTATAAAACAGAAATATACAAGTTACAAGTTTAAAACAATTTAAAAGGAAATATTTAAGATGGCTGAAAAAATTGAAAATGACTCAATATTAAAACCAATTTAAAACCTAATTTAAAATTAACATCAGATAAAATCCACGGGGGGAAGGTATAAACTAGGCCAAACCAGCCTGATTAAAGAGATATGTTTTTACTGCATGGCAGAAAGCACGGAGGTCAGAAATAGTTCGAATCTCAGGGGAAAGGTCATTCCAGAGGGTGGGAGCGGCCACAGAGAAGGCTCTCCCCCTGGGGGTCACCAGCTGACATTGTCTGGCCGATGGCACCCTGAGGAGGCGAACCGGTTAGTGGGAGGTATTAGCTGGTAGAATGCGATCCTGTAAATAACTGGGTCCTAAGTCATGTCAAAAAATAATTATGTCAAAAAAAATAATACAAGTAGTCCTTGAGTTATGCTCATTTACTTAGCAACTGTTCAAAGTTACAACAGTGCTGAAAAGTATGACTTACAACCGATCCTCCCACTTGCAACCAACCCGGAGTTTCTGAACTCACATGATTAAAATCAGAGGACCTGGCAACCAACATGTATTTTGTGTTGGTTGCAGCAACCTGGGGGTTATGTGATTGTCATTTACGAACCACCCATGGGGCTTCAGAGAAGCAAAATAAATGGGGGAAGCCAGATTCGCTAAACAACCATATGATTCACTTAATGACAGCAGTGATTTGCTTAACAACCACAGCAAAAAAAGGTAATAAAAATGGATGTGACTCATTGAACAACTGCATTGCTTAGCAATGGAAGTTCTGGGACCAATTTTGATTATAAGTCAAGGACTACTTGTAATAGCAATAAATATGATATTTGCTTCCTGCTTTTCTTCTCATGCAGTGAACTTTACTTACTGAGTAGTTTATTGAATTGACAGGGTAAATAGCAGCTCCTCTCTTAGTTCCTATAACAGTGGTGGCGAACCTATGGCACACGTTCAGAACCCTCTCTGTGGGCACGCATGCCATCAATCAGCACAGAGTTTTTTACTAGAAAGCCAAAGGAACGTGGGGCTCCCCTCTCAACGTGCACCTGAGGACATTTCTGACATCACTCACCCCTCTGCCCAGCAGTCCAATGGGAGCGCTTCCTCCCTCCCCTGTTGGGGGTAAGACGGGCAACTCAAATGTGGCATGGAGTCTGT
>JANHFO010002989.1:137715-154065 GCA_032468095.1 Pareas carinatus | reverse complement strand
AACATAGAACTTTAACAAATATTTACACAATTATGGGGTGTGGAGGAAAGGGAATGGGAAGAGGGGGAGGGAGTAGGAAGGGGGGGGAATTGGCCGCCTGCCATCCTTCTTGATCCTAGGATCCGTCCTCAAGATGGGCCCTGGTGTTACTGGGCCAAGCCTGCGAAGGGAACAGGCTTGTTCAAATGATCATGATTATGATCATGATTATGCTTATATATTCAAATTGTCTATGAATGTATTTTGATTGTATTCTTGTTATATATGTATGTAGGTATTGAGCATGCTGACTGAAGACAAATTCCTTGGGTGTCCTGACACACAAGCATGCTGACTGAAGACAAATTCCTTGGGTGTCCTGACACACATGGCGAAATAAAAATTCTGATTCTGATTCTGATTCTTCTTATTGCATAATGTAGCACTTAATCTTTCCAAATATAGCTTGCTTAGGCTACAATCTGAGATGGGAATGAGGGTTGAGGTGAAACATTAGCTTATCTTTTATGCCTTATAATTTCATCTCAGACTGGAAACTTTGTTTTTATGAACAGTTCTATAGTAAGACATTTCTGTATCTGGAAATGATACGTTCTGAATTATTCTCTTTTCTCCCTCACGTTCATTCCATGGCCAAGTTGCAAGGAGATGCTTTGAAATGATCTATTACAGATAGCCCTCAACTTACAGCCACAACTGAGCCCAAAGTTTCTGTTGCTAAGTGAGACCATTGTTAAGTGAATTCTGTCCCACTTTATGACCTTTCTTGCCACAGTTGTTAAGTGAATCACTGCAGTTGTTAGTAACATGGTTGTTAAGTGAATCTGACTACCCCACTGACTTTGTTTGTCAGAAGGTTGCAAAAGGGGATCACGTGACCCAGGGACACTGCAACTCTTATAATCATGAGTCAGTTGCCAAACGTCTGAAATTTGATCGCATGACCATGGGGATGGTGTGATGGCTGTAAGTTGAAAAATGGTCATAGGTTTCTGTTTTCAGTACTGTTGTAGCTTCGAACAGTCACTAAATTAATTATTGTAAGTTGAGGACCACCTTATCTACTGCATCCGTGCTGACATTTCACTTCAGCAGGGAAGAGCTGGATTTCCTTGCTTAAAGACTAGTTTTTCATCATAAAATAACACTATACCTATTATAGTAGATGTTCTGGTGGAATAATGGGGTGGATGAATGTTGCATGAATGTTTTTCTAGATAGACACCTGAAAGATTCTGCAAGTCTTCTGGGCTTCATATATTTAAAATAAATCCTCTAAAGCATTTCTTTGCACGAGATGCCTCTGATTTTCTCTTATTCCTGGGATGCCAATTTTCTTCTGGTGCTATTCTTTTCCATTGTAAGGGAATGGGAATGTGTGGAAAGAAATTGAGCACAGCCCTGTTATAAAGATCACAGTAAAAAATCTGGAATGCTAGAACATGTGTAGATAACAGTATTTCAAGATAACACCTGGTTACAGTTTATTTTTTAATTTGGATTGTATTTTGGACTTAGAAGTTATATTTTAAAAATTTATTTATCTTATTTTATAGTTTGGAAAACAGTCAATAAAGGATATATTCACAGATCTTCGAGATGGGAGGAAACTCTTAGATCTTTTAGAAGGGCTAATAGGAAATCCGTTGGTAAGTGGTAACTGTCATTATTATCATCTTGAAAAGATAATTTAAAATACTATGCCATTGCTTATTTACAGCATTGCATTGTAGATAACTGAATGGACATTTTTAAAATTAAAGACTGCATGTATTTCTCTGCCTCCTTGAGCCTTGAGTTCAGATGCACTGCTTCATATCCTTTATAATCTCAGAATCATATAAGAAATTCTAGATACATATTTCAAAAATTGTGTTTCTAGTCCTTGAAGATGTAAGAAAAGACTTCAGATATTCAGGGGCACACATTTTTGATCCTCTGAGGAATTTGCACATTATTGGGTAGCGAAAAAATATATATAAGAAGATGTTAAGCTGGTATTAATTTTTTTAAAGCAGCAAAAACGTACAGAACTTGAGGGAAATGATCTATATCAAAATCAGCATTCTGACTTGGGAATTTGGGGAGTCCACACATCTTAAAAGTTGTCAAGGTTGAATAACATTCGTCTATATCGGCCAATTGTAGTAATTAGTTTAGCTAATTTTAGTATCCTCAGCAGGAGGCAAAATGAAATGTCAAAGTTTTAAAACTCTCATTTCTCTGACTGTTGGAAATAGACCTCTATTCACACTGAATTTAGTTAATTAACAAGAAGATTGATAAGCATGGTTTGTATATTCTGTTTCTACACCAGTTTTCAATTTTTAAACAAAATTGTAAAATGTACTTTGATAAATTCATGCTTGAAGAGAGAAAAAGTGTGCATATAACTAAACTTTGCTATAGTGCATTTTGTACTGTATTTCTCTTAAAATGTTTTGACATATGTTACCAAAATAATGCATACTACAGGGGTTGCAGTCCGATTACTTGGATATGCATTTAGTTCAATTAAAGCAAATATTCCAAAATCTGCATCTTTGTTTTAACTGTACTTTTCCTGAAAAGTTAATTGTAATATTTATTATTATTTGCATATTGTTTTCTTTTTTCTTTTTTGCAAGCTAAAAGAACGTGGAAGTACTAGAGTCCATGCTTTGAATAATGTTAACAAAGTACTTCAGGTTTTACATCAGAACAATGTAAGTTTCAAAACTGCTCAGTTTCCTTGAAACTTGAGAGGAAAAGATAATTGTAAATTTGTTTTCTGAAAGCTCTGTTTGAGTAGGGGTATGTGGACTAAAAATTTGTACAACTGGAGACAAATTCCTTGTGTGTTCAGATACACTTGGCCAATACATTCTAATTCAACAACATGCCTTCGTTAAATTTTCCTAGTTGCATGTACTTTGCAGATAACAAAGTGTGCTATATAGCACGATCTCTGTAAGGAGTGAACTTGTATTTCTTGTTCTTGGAGAACCTAAGGGGCTATAGATGGAAAGTATGAATATTTATTTTTTGTGGCTGAGCCAAATTACAAGTTTGTATAGACTCCAGTCTGTTCTCAGGTGCATTAGACTCATAGAAATGTTGATTCATTGGCTTTTAAAAAGTAATTACCCAATTAAATATTACCTACTATTACCTTCCTAGACTTGGAAGCTACCTTGACTCCATTTACAGAATTAAATACAATCACAGCACAGATCTTTCCTGAATTCTGTTTTCTTTTTTTACTCTACATTCTCCACAATCTGGCCCTGGAATTGAAAGCTCCTTGAGATTGATCTATGATATATCATTGTGTGGGAGGAAAAGAGAGTTGGAGTTGGCAGGTTCAGCTGCTGGAAATTACCTTTTCCTTGCAACATGACAAATTGTTTCTTTTCTCCAAAAGTGATTTCTGTTGTTAAAAATGATAGAAGGTAAATCCAAGCTCCATTCTTTTGAAAAAATCTCTGCTTTGGGAATGAGCTGGCAATTTCAAGAAGCTAAAGGTGGTTAAGTTCGAGCAGGAGAATTATGGTACTGACTCAGTACTAGACCTTTTTTTAATGGAAAATTGTAAAAACCTTGTTTTCCTATTACTGATAAATACGTTGTATTCCAGCAATAGCCTTGGAAATATTTGTAATGGAAAGGTTGCATTGATAGCATAAGAACTTTTTTTTTTGCAAAAAAATGAAAGATTAGGAGTTTTGTTTGTTTATGAAAATTTATACGGCCACCCAACTCACTCTCTGTGACTCTGGCTGGCTTACAAGGATAACCCCCCCCCAAAAAAACAATAACTCCCTCCACTCTCCTGATGATAACAATCAGAAGAACCACTTGATGGGCGCCATGTCACACTAGAGCAGATGTCTCCAACCTTGGTCCCTTTAAGGCTTGTGGACTTCAACATGGCTGGCTGGGGAATTCTGGGAGTTGAAGCCCATAAAGCCTTAAAAGGACCAATGTTGAAGACTTCTGCTCTAGAGTCTCCAGGCCCACTGACATGTCTTCGGAGTCTTGCAGAAAAGTGTCAAAATTGGGGGCCAATCTTATCTCTGCAGGTATAATGTTCCACAGATAGGAAGTCACCACAGAGAAGGCCTTTCTTCTTGATCCCGCAAGATGGTCCTCTTTAAGAGGGGAAATGCTTATGCCTACTCACTCTGGTGGTCAGGTAGATATGACTAGGAAAAGATGGTTCTTTAAATAACCTGGTTCCAAGCCATGTAGGACTTTGAAGGGGGCAAGCAGCACCTTGAATTAGATCTGGAAGCAAATCAGCAACCAGTGCAGCTTTCACAGGAGAGGTGACATATGTGCAAATCTAGGTTTGCACAAAACTATGTCTCCACCATATTTTCTGCCAACTGAAACTTACAAATGCTTTTCAACTACAGCCCGATGTAGAACTCATTGCAATAATCAAGGCAGGAGGTGAGTAGGGCACAGTTGACTCTGAGGAAGAGAGTGTTCCAGGAAAAGGTGTAGCTGACTGACAACCTGCAATCGCACAAAACTCTCCTGACCACAGCTGCCACCTGCTTATATTACTATTCATTAATTATGCATTTATATTGCATACTTTAACCCCCCTGCTGGTGCAATTATTTTTAAAGAAAATAAATTCCTTTGAACTAATCAATATATTGTCAGTATGTTAAAATCAATATTGCATAGTAATTAGTTTCGTCATTTTGGCTAAATTGAATTATTCCCTTACAATTAAATCATTAAGTTACACAGCTGATTCTAGGAATGTGAGAAACTGCAGTGAGAGTTGTGGTAAAGTAACAGCTGGTAGACCACTGGTTCTCTATTTCCTGCCTTCTACTAGTTCCTTTAAAGTTTGCATGCCTTTAATTAAGAAGAAATTTCATTGTTTGATAATGTTTCCAGGTGGATTTGGTGAACATAGGAGGGACAGACATTGTTGATGGAAATCACAAGCTGACACTTGGATTGTTATGGAGCATAATTTTGCACTGGCAGGTGAGCAGATTGGATGCTTTTTTTATCAGACCATGTGTGTGAATCATTATTTTGCAGTATAATGCATCGATGAGTATTGTTTTAGTATTAGATGGAGATGCTGTAGAACTTTCATGGCAGCTGATCAACCAGTCTTGAAATTCTGGGTACTCTAAGTCAGTGTTTCTCAGTCTTGACCACTTTAAAATGTGTGGAATTCTGGGAGTTGAAGGTTGAGAAACACTGCTCTAAGCAACAACTTGAAACATAGTGTGAAACTTCTTATAGTTTGCAGCCCCATCCCTTACGTACTTATGTTCTATATTACAAATTCTGGGCTAAAGAAGCTAAATTCACATTGCAGCATCATGATGCATATTTTGTTATTTGCCCTCCTTCTCGCTGTTACACTCTATCCAAGATGCCAGTTTATAAAGATCTTTGTATCTTGTGTTGAACTATGGGTTAGTGTCTGAAATGAGTGTGAAACTCAATTTTTTGGACTTCCTCTTCCATCATCTTTGTGTGCTGTGTTCAGAACAACGATTTTCATTCTATGGTCTGTAACTGCAGATGGTCCATATGGATATTACAAGTAATTAGTGAGCGGTAGTGGGATCATATGATAATAATGTAGCTTATGGTGTCTCATATATAATGTAATATTTATAAAATAGAACATTAAAAATATCTGAGTTAAAGCTAAGAATTTGCATGCTAGATTTTGAATTAATAATTTGAATACATCAGAATTTCATTTATTTAGAGAACATAGGAAATGCTTCTTTGCCCCTTTGTTTAAATAACATGGGAAACAATTGCTTTAGATTTCTTTACTTCACATATGGAAGAGGTAAGGGAAGATAGATTTTTATGTAAGTCTGAAATTAGGACTGGAAAGATCATTGGAACCAGATTTTCTGTGTGTGCTAAAGATGGGATCCATTTAAAGTGATTTCTATAGTTTACCACTGAGTCCATTAGAGAATATCTATCTAAAATTTAGGTATATTGGACAGAACAAATTTTGATTTGTTAAATCCCATATTGCATTTCTAATTTTGGTTTATAAGTTAATACATTATTAACTGTAAAAGAAGGAACTTCAGCTATTTGTCATACCTTATCAGTTCAATATTGGTTTATATTAGTGAGATAGAAAATGTTTTAAATTTGAAACATGCTGTTTTCAGTTCAGTAAACTGGTTTTGATCTTATTGGAAGCATTTTTATGTTGTTTCAGAAGTATTCTATGCTCAAAGTATTTATGGTATGGGTGGAACATCTCTGAACATTTCTAATCAGGTCAAAACAATTTGTTTGGAACTGAGAATGGGTTGCTTCAAGGTTGAGATGTTTGTGTATGAAATAACTTACCAGTCTCCAAATTCTATTGCTTTTTCAGTTGATGGCATCCTAAACACTTCTAATGAAATATAAAAAATTGTCTGTATTTTAATTATGAGAAACTATTTCTCATTAGATTATGTTCTTGGCCTTCCTTCCTCATAGAAATTTCCAAGAAAACTACTCTATATGGTTCCATGGCTAAAGAATTTGTTAATGTAAGACATTGATGTGTTAACTTTGGAACCAGAGTGGAATTTTATGGCAGATACTGCAGTTTTCTTAATATGCAGACCTTGTTAAGGGATACAAAGAGCTTAGATTAAAACATAAAGCAGAAGAATTATTATATGGAGTAATTAGATAAGAATTTTTTGAATCTTCATTTGCTATAGTAGGGCATAATTCAATCTCTCTATTATCCAATACTTGATGTTTGAATGCTAAAACTGAGATAATGTTTTCTAATTCTAATTAGAGTCCTTTTAATTCTTTGTTTTTTATTCACTTTGGGCACTTCTTTTTAGGTTAAAGATGTAATGAAAGATATAATGTCAGAATTACAGCAAACCAATAGTGAAAAGATCCTATTGAGCTGGGTGCGGCAGTCCACAAAGTCATATAATGAAGTTAATGTTTTAAATTTCACCACCAGCTGGACAAATGGACTTGCCTTCAATGCATTGATCCACAGGCACAAGTAGGTAGCTGCTTGGCAGCTTTTGTAGTATTTTCATACTGAAGAGGGACAATTTTAGCAAAACACTTTCTAGGAATGATAGAAGGAAATCTGCCAGTGTATCATTTAGTTACTGAGCAGAAAACCTGAGCTTAGTTTTCAATAAATAATCCTTGGAATTATTTTAAAGCCGCTTGGCACAGGTTAAGTAGAAAGAAAGCAGAGCGGTAATGGAGTGGTTTCTAATTTGTGTGAGAAGGCAATAAACATAGCGTTCCATAAGTTTTTTTTAACAGACATGGAAAATATGAACTACAAATGCTTGTCTTTCTAGTTTTACATGGAAAGATATGATAAACATCTTTCCTTGAAAATCTGATACTGTAATGTGCTAATTGAAGTCCTACATCAGCTATTTGCATAAACAAAATTATTCTTTTTGTGGGTATGTGGATTTATAGGCTTCATTCCTCATCAATATCTGGATTGACATCATTGAAACTAGTTGAACAACTCTGAAATTATTCTTAAGGGTTGAAACATGTTCCGTGTCATACGTAGCGTGCAGCTGGCTCTGCCTTTCCTTGGATGTACATAGGTTCTAAAAAGAACAGGAACAGCTACACATTACATATTATACATAACATGTGCTTCAATCCCATGTTTAGCTATTCAATGCCATCATTTTAGTGTTTATGAAAACACCATAGGCACTGTTGAATATTACAGTGCCGTATATTATTGCCCCCACCAGATCTCTTATTTTCATATTTTTATATTAAGAGCAAAGAAAAAAAAGCAAATAAATAATGCATCTAGGGAAGTCTGCTCAGTTAGTTGGAAGGAACTTTCTTATTAAAGCATAGGACCTACATTTCCAGGGAATGGTTATGTAGTTTCCCATTGTTTCTCTTTCCACAAAATATCAGCAATTGTGTGGAATTTGATGTCTTCATAAGCTATTTACTTGGGTTTATTGTTACATGCAATGCATACAAGTGTTTTGTTTTACAGTGTGAATGAATGTATGCTTTCTTGTTTTTTCACTTTTTTTCCTTTATTTTTTTTTAGACCTGAGCTTTTTAGCTGGGATAAAGTCATCAAAATGGCTCCACACGAAAGATTAGAACATGCCTTCAACGTAGCTAAAAATTACATGGGAATAGAAAAATTGCTAGACCCTGAAGGTACAAATATGTTAAAGTAATGACTATATAATTCCTTTCTATTAGAGGTAGAGAATATCAAAGATGAAAGGGGGCAGTGTTGCTCTAGATAAGAGATTAGGAGACCCCTCACCTGTGGGGTTATGTAGCTCTGCAGCACAACTGTGTGATTTTAAGAATAATCACAAGATTATACAGCTGAATTTCAGTAGCAAAGTGACCCATTCTTGCTCAGTTTGAATGATTTTTGAATTAGTTAAGTAATATCAGGACGAAATTAGCTCCTAGTGACAGCATGGACACATAGTTCTCACTTTGATTAGTCCTCTGCATTTGTAAAATATAGATGAGCAAGGCAGCATTTTTTTTTTTACAAAATGAAACAAAATAGTCAAATTCATGTTTTATCCCTTAATCCCTCTTAAAACACCAACCACTAGCAAAAAGCAGATAGGAAACTATAGTGATATGCCACATTGCTAGGCCAAACTATATGGGCTCTTCCGTGGTCAAAAAAGTTTAAAAATAAATGAAATTGGGCCTTGGTCCAAGCCACGAAATGGGTTTGTTTGCCCTTGTTGTAGGTGGTTAAATATTAATAGATTGTTTGCATGTCCTGCAGTTACTTATGTTATGCTTTTTAAAAATTGATTTAAACCCATCTGCTAGCATAGTTATGATGGTAAAAACACAACAGTAGAGAAGTGATGGTTCTCAGTTTAGTGGTTCATGTTTTGTACTTGCTTTACTGGATTATTATTATTTTTTGTCTGTGTGTGGAATAACTATTTTGAGAACCTGAACTTGAACATAATGTGTATAATTTTATAACTCTGTGATAACTTTACCCTGGAAAGCCTGCACAGCCATCAAATAAGTGTCCCCTTTATATGCTCTGTTTTCAGATGTTGCTGTACAGCTTCCTGATAAGAAATCCATTATCATGTATTTGACATCTTTATTTGAGGTCCTTCCTCAACAAGTCACCTTGGAAGATATTCGAGAAGTAGAGACTCTTCCAAGGAAATATAAAAAGGAATGTGAAGAAGATATACAGGTGATATACATATTGATGACTCTTAATTTTTCTTTCGCAGTACTGTATCTAGTTAGATACGTGCCTCAAAACAAAAATTTCCAGGATAGCTTACCAATACTTTACAATCTTGACCGAACATTGAAAAAATATATAAAGAGTGGGTAAAAATATATAGAATATATTAAATGCAATAATATGTATCTATGTATATGTGTGTATATGTGTATATGTATATGTATACATGTATATGTATGTGTATGTGTATATGTATATGTATGTGTTTACATATAGTGTTTCCCTGAAAATAAGACCGAGTCTCATATTAGTTTTTGCTCCCAAAGACGCATTAGGGCTTATTTTCTAGTTAGATCTTATTTTCAGGGAAATACAGAACTAAGTGCATCCATCTGGCTGGTGATCTTAACTGGAGCTTATTTTGGGGGTAGACCTTATATTATGAGCATCCTGAAAAATCGTGCTAGGGTTTATTTTCCGGTTAGGTCTTACCTTCTGGGAAACAGGGTATATAAATTAGTATTCCCTCTCAGAGAGCTCCTGTACTGGGTGTTTCTCAACCATGACAGCTATAAGACGTGGACTTAAATTCCCAGAATACCTAGGAATTCTAGGAGTTGAAATCCACGCATCTTAAAGTTGTCACGGTTGAGAAACACCTATCCCTTACCTTATCATTAAATGCTTACTGCTATTGGAGTCAGGGCTTCCCTTCTTTCAGTGAAGGGGAAGATTGTTTCCTTCTTGTCTTTGTTTACCATTAATTTACCATCATTTCATATGCAGATTTTCTCTTGTTACCTTTTCAGGTTGGTGTTTATCTTTTGTCTCTTCCAAAGAGAAGGCATTCTCTCTTCTTCTTAATAGTCCCTTCTCTTTTTGAAAATTGCTTACTTTCTCAGTTCTCCCTTCTACTGCACATTCATGGTCTGTCTTCCAGTTCTTTTCTTTCTCTAGGTCCCCTACACAGGATTATCATGTTCTAGCCTTTGCCCCTTTTCTTTATCCATTCTCCCCCTTTATGTCTTCCATAGTTAATCAAAGCTTTGAATTCTAAGCCACAAAAGTGCTTTGGAGCAGTCAGGAGGTGCACAAAACATCTCTTGCCAATTGCTCAAATCCATCTTTTCTTGAGACCATGGAGCAATGGGGAGTGAAGGTTACTTTAAGGAGTTTGAGAGCATGCTGTCCCTTTGAGTTCCAAAGCACCTTGTTGTTTTGAATCTTAAATGCCGTATCGCCTTAATCACTTCGTTTTTTTCATTTTAATGTTCTCAAGCATATTCCATCCTTGTCTTTTCTACTTCTTAGGTCTTATAAACAGATCTTGTTTTCAAAATCTTCACTTTACAGAGGTTCTCAGTTAGGTATCCTTTTACATACTTGCTAGCAATCCAGTATGCCATAGAAGATGGCTGCAGTCTCTCCATGAACACTAGCGTCGCTGTTTACACTAATCCACTTCAGATCTTCCCCACCTTGGTGTCTTGCAGATATTTTGGACTTGTTTCTTGTTTGTGGATAGATACAGTACATGGTGAGCAGTCAGTATTGAGAGAAGAACAAACAATCATGTTTGGGAAGATACTTGGCATAAAGCTTTTCCGGGTTTAGTATTAAGCAGTTATCTCCCCTCCCCCCCAGATATAGCATATCAATGACATATGTATGTACTTAATTTTCTCCTTCCCTTTTTTGTTTGTGTTGGTTATTCCTGTCTACCTCATTACATCTCTTCAAAATGTTTTTTTTCTTCCTCCCGCTCAGCTATTTCAACAACACTTTGTCATACTGTGATAAAATTGCTATCTCCCCCCCCCTCAATTTTATAGTATACTTTCATTCCACCCTAAACATTAGATTTATTAAGCACTAGTTTATTCTCTTATTTCCACTTTTCTTTAGTTGTCACAGTAATTGGGTCATTTTAATTCTCTCAGATCGCTCTTCTGTATCTGAAATGTGGCTGCTTATAATCTCTTTGTGGCTGTGATTTGTGCCATTCTTTGCACTAACTTCTTTTCTCCCTTTTTAAGAAAAAAAGTTATTTGCATTTAACTTTCTACTACCATGTTCTTCTACAATTGAATGTGTTGAGATTTTTCTAACTGTCTGAATGTTTCCCTGTATGCAGTAAGCATGGGCCACCTGAGGACACTGTAGTAAGCCTTCAAACATGTTTTGCAATTTCCAGAATCTACTTCGCCATTGCATAGCTGAAATTAGCTGACACCAAACTTTTGTGAAGTGATTATATGACTGTTTCCTCTTACAAATATACAAATTAAGGGTGTTAAATTTTGGATTGGCTTAGTGCAGTGTTTCTCCATCTCAGTAATTTTTAAGATGTGTGGACTTCAACTCCTAGAAGTCCTCAGGCAACATGCTATAGTTGAAGACTTCACATCTTAAAAGTTTCTGAGATAGAGAAACACAGAATAGAATAGAATAGAATAACAGAGTTGGAAGGGATCTTGTAGGTCATCTAGTCCAACCCCCTGCTCAAGCAGGAGACTCTGTACCATTTTTGACAAGTGGCTGCCTAGTGTCTTCTTGAAAGCTTCCACTGATGAAGTACCCACAACTTCTGAAGGCAAGCTCTTCCACTGGTTGATAGTTCTCACTGTCAGAAAATTTCTTCTTATTTCTAGGTTGAATCTCTCTTTGATCAGTTTCCATTCATTGTTTCTAGCATGGCCTTCAGGTCCTTTGAAAAATACTAAATGGTCAGCTGTTTGAACCCTCTTTCCTTAGTGGAAAGCTGGTAACAATGCCTATTGCCTGTATATTGCAATGAAATAATCAGTTTGTAATATGTAATTCGATACACCCATATCATTTTTATTGCAAATAAGAAACTTTGTATGATAAAGATTCTTTCTTTTTACTGCAATGTAAAGTACACCCATATATTTTCTTTAAAAAGACATGCTTTGAAAATTATAACTGTACATACAGAGACAATAAATTGTTGAGGCACACCAATGTGCTGAATTATTATTTTTTATATACTTTGTTTTGTAAAGTTGCTAGAGTTGGACATTTTTGCATTTGATGTTCCAATTCATTTAAAAAGGAGCCACTCAGATTCTTGACTTAAACGTATACTTTTACAAATTTGAAAAGGCAATGGAGAGTGTAATGCCCAAGGCTGTTTGATTTCATAATTATTAAGGAGTAAACGGAGGATGAAATGATTCAGATTTATAATATAGCTCAAAGAGCTTTGGGAGTCTAAACAACTCCTTTACTTTTAAAGCATTAACTTCGAGATTGCAAGTGGACAAAAAAGACCTATTTAATCACAGCACCATAGTGATGCTGGGTATTTTGTAAGTAACAAACACAAATTAATGGCTTTCTTGGAAGGACATATATCATTTACTTGCTTTCCTAATAATCAACAAATTACAAACAAAGTTTCTACTGTCACATGCTAGCATCTTGCTTCTTGTTAGACTGGTTGAAGAACATTCATTGTGTGTACTATTTAAAGTGTTTGGAATATCTGAAGGGATTTTTGCCTGGCACCTGTCAAGAGATCCTAGCTGATAACTAGGTTTGTGGTTACATACCATGCTTAGGCATCCGGAAACTTGACTTATGATAGACATTCATACTTGAAATAGATAGGATATTTTTTACGGATGAAGTCTCTACATAGTGTAGCACTTATAAAACATCTTGAGTTATGATATCAATTTTCAGTGTGAACTACATAGAACTTTGCTGTTACAAGTGACTCTTAAATAATCTTTCTCACCAGCAGTTTTAGAGTTTCATTTGCTTCAAAATTTATACAGACAGGGTTGTATTTAAAATAAAGTATTTCTCCATTAATTTATGAAGGTAGTTCCCACTTCTGTCCATATGAATGTTTAAAAATGGCTTCTTAGAACAAAGTAGGAAATAATCTATTCAGATAAAGATATGTTTTTATTACCTTTTTATATTTATGTTTTAATTTTTCCTTTTCCACGGATTCCATATGAATTCTTAGAATTAGCAACTTTGGGCAACTGACAAGGTTAAAAACTTTTTTTAAAAGCCCAACTGAAAATAGTAATAATAGATATGAACACTGTCAGCAAAGGACAACAACAGTCATAACAATATGTTCCCAAAGATGTTCTTTTCAAGAGACAACTGGACTTGCTTTGTTTTCCCTTGAAGATGCTTCTTGAAGTTTAGTTGTGAACCGAAGAGCCTTCTTTGATGAGAAGCAAAATGTTTTCAAGGAAAAACAAAGACATTTCAGTTGCTTCTTGAAAAAGCTTTGGAATAACCATGGAACCTTTGGACCTTTGAAATAACCATGACTTTGATGACTGAGAAGCTCCATTGACAGGCATACCAGTAGCATCCATCTGTTTGGTTTCTAGTTAATTATGCTGAACTTCTGAGATTCCCTCACACCAACAGACTATTTTATATGTGATTACTACTTGTATCATGGTCCCATAAAAGCATCCTATTACAAAAACTTGCTTTCCCCCCAAGAATAAACAAACAGCATAATGCTTTAATCTATTGTCAAACTGCTTTTGTATTGATCTACTGTTACTATTACAGTAAGTTGTTCCTATATTTGTGTTGGAAAATACTTTTGTGAAGAGAGACCTTCAGTTTGATTTTTCTACTTGCAGTGTGCAACATCTGAAGATGATTGTGCATATCTAAAAGCAGAAGCATCCAGCACCTTGACTGAAGTGGATATGGACTTGGACAGCTACCAGATCGCTTTGGAGGAAGTTCTCACATGGCTGCTTTCTGCAGAAGATACCCTCCTTGAGCAGGAAGTCATATCTGATGATGTTGAGGAAGTCAAGGAACAATTTACTACACATGAAGTAAGTGGCTGGGGGTGATGGGGAACTGGATGCGAATTTTTGTTATTAAACCAGAAATTAAGTTCTCTTAATATTTTACTTTGTAACATTTACAAGGATGTACAAGTATAGAGATGAGAAAAAGCAAAAGTCTTGACCACTTAAATATGAAGAAATTTGTAACCACATAAGCTTCTGTGGATTTTACTACAATAGAATAGATGACAGAAACTGAGAGCCATGAAAACGTTTAAGATAACATCTTTATTAATCTTTAAAATGCCCCAAGTCCTGCTTTTTATTCATGTAGGAGATGGAGCTGGCTGAAATAAGCTGTATGTTACTGATGTTATTGTTAATATTATTTCAGAATTGTACTTGAATTCATGTTAAAATTCATGCATATTTAATCAAGATACTTTAAATTATAATATAACTGACTATCATCTTGATTTGTATTTGTATATTTTGCTGTTGTAGTTTTAAAATAAAAAAACTTTGAAATGGGGAACTATTTGTTTATATACAGTACCTGTAGTTCTATTTGCTATCTTAATATGCTCTAAAAGCTGAAATGCTTGCTTGGGTTCTAATATTTTAGTCAAAAAGCAGTATCATTAAAGGACACATTATTGTGGTGTATTTATTTAGGGCTGAGTGTTTATTTTTACCCTTGGTATGATGTATCCTGCAGTTGTTACTGTGATCTGATGATCTTTTTTTAAGTCTTCTATTTATTTCTTTGGAAACTTCAGCTCTCATTCATTCATTCTTAAAAATGGCTGGTATAGAACGCTTGCTATAAGAGGCTGGCTAATATAGTTTCCACTTGATGGTCTTTTTATTTTATTTATTTATTTATTATTTATTTTATTATTTTAATTTATATACCACCCTTCTCCTGAAGGACTCAGGGCGGTGTACAGCCATAATAAAACACAGAAATAACAAATGATAAAAACCCTTAAAAATATTAAATAAGTCGGCTGAAATAAGAATTAAAACTACATTTAAAATTTTAAAAACCAATTTAAAAATCAGAGAGGGCTCAGGATAACCCGGCTTGGGTAAATAGTAAGGTCTTAAGTGCCCGACGGAAGGCCCTGAGATCTGTAATAGTTTGTATTTCTGGGGGAAGTTCGTTCCAAAGGGCCGGAGCTGCCACAGAGAAGGCTCTCACCCTGGGGGTTGCCAGCCGGCATTGTCTGGTTGACGGTGCCCTGATGAGGCCCTCTTTGTGCGAGCGTACTGGCCTGTGGGAAATCTTAGCTGCTAGTAGGCGTTCCTAAAGATATCCTGGTCCGATGCCATGGAGCGCTTTAAAGGTCATAGCCAAAACCTTGAATCGCACCCGAAAGACCACAGGCAGCCAATGCAGCTTGTGGAGGAGGGGCGTCACATGGGCACGGCCACTAGCCCCCACAATCTCCCACGTAGCTGCATTCTGGACCATCTGCAGTCGTCGGGTACGGTTCAAGTGGAGCCTCATGTAGAGTGCATTGCAATAATCTAGATGAGAAGTGACCAGGGCATGAGTGACTGTGCATAGGGAGTCCTGATCGAGAAAGGGCCGCAACTGGCATATCAAGTAAACTTGATAAAAAGTCCCCCTGGCCATGGCTGTCATATGGTCTTCTAAAGACAGCCGTGCATCCAGAAGTTGTGAGCCCTTTCCACAGGGGCCAATGTATCGCCTCCAATAGCCAGTGTTGGTGATAGCTGGCCACATCGGGACGCCGGCATCCACAGCCGCTCAGTCTTGGAAGGGTTGAGCCTAAGTATGTTCCTTCCCATTCAGACCCGCACAACTTCAAGACGCTGGATCATTACCTCGACAGCATCGTTGGAGTGGCCTGGGGTGGAGACGTACAGCTGAGTATCATCAGCGTACTGATGACACTCCACCCCAATGCCATGGATGATCTCATCCAGCGGCTTCGTATACATGTTGAACGGGGGGGAGAGAAACGACCCCTGCGGCACCTCACATATCAGGTGCCTCGGGGTCGACCTCTGCCCTTCTTCCAGCACCGTCTGTATCTGGTCAGAGAGGTAGGCGCATCATGATACCATGGTCGATGGCATCAAAAGTCGCCAAGAGGTCTAACAGGACCAGGATAGAGGAACAACCCCTATCCCAGGCCCTCCAGAGATCATCCACCAACGTGACCAATGCCGTCTTCATGCTGTGACCAGTCCTGAAGCCGGACTGGCGCGGATTCAGATAGGAAGATTCCTCCAGGTGCCTGGGGAGCTGATACGCCACCACACTCTCTACAACCTTCGCTACAAAAGGAAGGTTGGAGA
>JANHFO010002989.1:117366-128659 GCA_032468095.1 Pareas carinatus | reverse complement strand
ATTATTAACAACAGATGAGCGCCGCCTCTAGAGTCAGACACGACTAGCACACATGTGCGGGGGGAACCGTTACCTTTACCTTACCTAGACAGTAGATGCAAATAATTCTACTATATAAGATATCCTGTCTCTCCTGCTATAAATAATGTGAGGATCGAGCAGAACTAATTGAATTAACTTAAGGGTAACTTTAAGGTTAATGTAACAGTTAATAATTAAAAAAATAGTATTTGGGAAGGCTGAGCAACTGCTAACTGAATTAACTTAAGGGTAACTTTAGGGTTAATGTAACAGTTAATAATTTTAAAAAATAGTATTTGGGAAGACTGAGCAACCAGTTCCAGGGTGAAAAGGAGACTGTTCCTTGACATAACTTGGTTCAAAAAAGCAGCGTATTAGTTTCTGATGTATGGTAGAAGAAAACATTTGGTTATATAGGAAAAAATGAACGGTATACTCTTGAGATTCGTAATAGATCTGCTTCTTGCCTCTTATTACTCTGTTTTGTCTCTATTTTCATAATCTTTCCTGCATCCCTGTTCCTCCCATATGCAGTTTTGTCCTGCTTGTCTCCCAAACAGCTAAGGGAAAATTATGATTTACTCAATGTTATCATTGGTAAATTAAGATTTACCAGAGTTTGACACTGACCTCATTTTTCTGTTGTTGGGTAGGAACAAACAGCAGAATTCAGGTTTTTAATATTTGGGGATAGATTTTATTTTGCTTTCTCTGAATTATATCTTTTCATAATTTTTGTTTTGATTAGATTTAATGCTATTATTATCTCATGGATATCTAGCAATTGAGTTGTCAGACATTCCCACTCAGTCATGGAAACTGACCCATAACATTGTATGATGGTAGCCTGAAAGGAAGTCTGATTATTATTATGCTTCTGAAGTATTGTTGTTTATGTATGATCCAATTGATGATACTGTATAAAATAGACAGGAATTGAGTAAGTATATTTTTGGATGTACTTTTTTTCATCAGTGCATGTTGAAATCCTGGTTGGTTGAAAAAGAAGAAGTTTTAAGCAGAATACAAACATGCAACTTCAAAGATCAAACAGAGCTTGGTACAAATGTTCGAAAGCTGGCAGTAAGTATTACTAACTTTGTACTCTAAATATAATAAACAAATTAATAAAGAAACAAATAAATAAGCCTTATTCATTTACCTAATATGCCCCCCTCCAGAAAATTAAGGCATAGGTTGTGTCTATTGGAGGCATAGATCATGATCAAGAACTTTTCCTGTGCTCTAAAGCAATTTTGGTTTTCACTCAAAGATTGCCTCTATAGTGATATTACCCATAGCGTTTTAAATGGCAAGGTCTCTTCTTATGTGGGAAATTCTACTAATATTTCCAATGGTGTTGCTGAATGGTGATAGCAGCCTGGAATTCATGAAGTCTGTAACCACTGCAAGTAACATTTCAGTCTCATTTTTCCCAACCTGCTGGTCCCAAGAAACACAAGTAATCCTCGCTTATTGACTGTCTTGTTCAACAACCATTCAAAGTTACAGTGGTGCTGAAAAAAGAGACTTACAACTGGTCTTCAAACTTGTGGCTATTCCATGTGGTTATGATTTGGGTGCTTGGCAACAGGGTGGGTTTACTACAGTTAGAGTCCTGCTGTCACATGATCCCCATTTGCAACCTTCACAGACTGCCTCTGACAAGTAAAGTCATTGGGGAAACTGGCAGGAAGTCACAAGTCATGGTCATGTGGCATCATGCTTAGCAGTTGTGGCTGATTGCCTGATGATCACAACCAGAACTGACTTTGAAATTTGACCATGGTCCCATGATGTTTCACTTTTCACAATTGCATTGCTTAGCGGTGGAGTCACCACTCCCCATTGCAGTCGGTAAGTGAGGATTACCTGTATTGGACTTCAGTTTCCACATTTTCAGTATGTTGATTGTGAATTAGGTGGTACAGTCCACTGGAAAACAGACTGTTCTAGCAAATATTCATAATAAATAGTTTCCAGAGTGGAATGGTAATGAATGTTCTAGAAACTCATCATTGTCTGTCCATAATTCCTATTCTGTTGGAATTTACAAATGTACAAATGTTATAAATTCATTTCTGTGTGTTCTAAGAAAGTAACTGTTCCTATGGGAAATATGAGCAAAAGGCATTTCTTTAAAATGTCATGGCTATTGTTGTTTCACTGTCAGAGTCTGAAAGAAGACATGGGAATGAAGCGCCAGATGTTAGAGCAGCTGAATGAGATGGCCCAGGATTTGGCACAGCTCCTAAACAACAAGAAGGCGTTAAAAAAAATTGACAGTAATCTTGAAGAACTAACGCAGAGATGGGATAACTTAGTTCAAAAACTTGAGGATTATTCTAATCAGGTACTATCCAAATATTACCTTCTCTTTATGTTTCAAGTGGGTTTCATCTGGATATGAATGTTTACTTCCATTAATTGCATTTGTGATTTGTTAAACAAAGTTGTCATTCATTCTTCAGGTTCGTTTGATCAAGACTGACCCCTGTCTCCATTGTTCCTTTAGGTTACTGAGGCAGTTGTAAAAGTTGGAGTGCCCCAGATTTCTCAGAATGTTCTCACTGAAACAATCCTGGTCAAGAAACAAAAAATAACCCAGGACTTGGAACAGCAAATAGAACAGTCTCCTCCATCTCTACCAAGGAGGCGGCAAACTGGCCTGGATACTGAAATGATAAAAAAGTAAGATGACATCTTGGTCCAGGAACATCATTCCTTTCTCACTGAACATAGGGCAATGTTAGTAACAAAAAGTATTTTCTGTGCTTGCAATGCCATTACTTTCTGTTATAGGCTGCTCCATTTTTTTTCCTTCAGTGAGTTTACACATTGGGTGTGGTCACTCCATGATACACCTCTTTTTGTTTAATATGAAGCCACTCTATGTGGGTGTGTTAACTTGGCTTGTGGTAAGTTAACTGAGTTAATTCAATTAACTGGTGCTAAGAAAATCAAGACTTAGCCCAGAATGTACCTAAGATTATTTTCCAGATGCATGAGTTGGTTACAGATGAAAGCAGCCAGTTGCTTTAAAATTAGCAGTGACTAATTAAGTCTTTATTGGATGTTGTTTATTTCATTGCTTCTCTGAGTGTGATTTGCCTCAATTTCAAAGTACAGCCATCTTCTTTGATCACGGGGATGAGGGCTGGCGCAATAATAGCTGTAAGCATCTTCTTGCTGCGTTTTTTCAGGAAATAAAAGAAACTTGCAATAGTTTCTGCAGTAGCACTTTCTTGGCCTGCCAATGTCTGGGTCAGTCTGTTTGAATATATGGTTTCCTCCCATTATAATGTTTGGAAATTATGGGAATCTCAGGCATGTCTATTTGAAGGAGGCAGCAAGTTGAGGATGCTATTTTTAGAGTGAGGAACAGGAGAGTAGAGAATATAGTGAGAATGAAACTATTCTTTTCAAGACAAAATGTCTCCCCCTCATCTAGTAAAGACTTCACGAAGGTTCCTTGAAGTTTCTGAGCTAGGCTACTATGGAGCATTGTGTGTTAGTGAGCCTCTGACCTTCAATAAATGGAATAATACATTTTAGACTAAAAACAATGGTTTAACTGGAAGGTTGGGGCGGGGAAAATGATTAAAATATTTTAGCATCTTTGAGTTTTGAATGGGAGGAAAAATATCCCATACATTGTTCTGCTTCTTATGCTAGGCTTGATGTTGAAATTGCTGAGTTGTTGAATGGGATTTTAAAATCAAAAGCTGCCATTCAGGCCATGGAGATCAAAGAGTACAAGAAGATGAGAGAGACTTCAGGCATGAAAGAAAAACTGAAGGTAAAAAGAAAAATGGGAAGGCATTTTCAGTGAATACATTGTATTGGTAATAGTTGGAAGTAGAGTCTGATAGGAAAGTTTCATCTAAATTGAGTTCTATTTATAAATATCTTTTTGGCTAACATAATTATTCTCTACTGGCTGCAAGTAATGCCCTTTTACTAATGACAAGCATTGCTTAGAGGTTTAATAGGCATTTCTAGCTTCTTTCCGATTTCCTCCCTTGTATTAAATTTCCTTTTTACTCTGGAGAGGGAAGAACGCTTTCAGAGAAAATCTTCTTCTTAAATATGGACCCTGCAGAAATTCTGTCAATAAAGCAGACAATAAAGTGAAGTCATGATTTCAGCTCATAGAGACATCTAATAACCTTCTGGTCCACCCTGTGGAGAGAAGACATAAAAATGGAAATGTTGCCAAAAATTGTTTTAGGTTAATTTTAAATTGCTTAATTAAGAATATCACCACAGAGATACCAGTAAATAACCCTATGTGAAACACTGTCAGATACCATAGAGTTGTTTATGACCCATAAACGGGGAGGGGCTTTCGTCTTTTGTTTTAATCCTAAATGCAAATTATGAAAAATCATTTGGATCATTTTCTAAAAATCTTTAACTTTGATTATAGCAGTTACACTTTGTGAAAAATTGCAATCTGGAATGATGCTATTAAAAGAATCAAGTTACTTGCTGCTGTTATAATTATATATATTTGGAGGGTACTTCCAGAGCATTTGACACTTGTTAAGTTTAATGGATTATTTTCCATGAGCCAGAATAGCCTGCTTACGAGGATCCTGATGCATTATTTTACAAAGACTCGTTTAAGTTTTCTGTCACCCTGATTTGATTTGTGTGTCACAGTATCACCAGAGAGACAGAGAAATCAATGACTAATCTGGAGACACAATGTTTAGTTTAAATAAAAATTATTTAATAACTGATAATTGGCTGACAGTGCAGTTTCAGATTGTGATAAGATGTTCAAAAAGATGTAAGTATCTGGAGAATTTATAGCATTTGAAGACTTAATTAATTTTCAGCTTGTGATATATGATGATTTCATGAAAATATGACTTAAGTGGACAGCATTTTGATATACAGTAAATGTGTCCTCACCTGGTTTATCATTTAGTGGTGCAATTCTACTGAATAGTTAGAATTACTGGTTCCTAATTGCAGAAGTGGAATAAAGGCTAAATTTTGTTCCATGGAACTTTCTAAAGTTTCGATTTCTACTTTAAGTTTTATGGCTTTGATTGACAGGCATTAAAAAAAGAAAGAGTGGAAAAAGAGAAAATATTGAATGAATTGAATCAGACTAGAGAAAATCTGCTGGACCAAATGGGAAAAGGTAATAATGGAAGGGAGAAACACATGTCTTTTCAATTATTTTCTGTTGTTAATATTTGAAATTTTTAGAAAGTATGAATCCATCTGGACGTATGTTAATGGCAATTTGTGACAGTGCTAGTTATAATTTAATGGTGATGAGTTTCCAGGCTATGTTCTAATTATCCGATATCCTGATGTTTTGCCAGAAACTCTGGCTGGCATCTTCAGAGGTGAAAGTGATTTGCTCTATGGCAAACATCTCGACAGCTCACAAGCAACTAAGCAGGAACTGACTGAGCTCTTGTTTTTGTTATAGAATTTATCTCTAACTGGATTTGCCAAGAAGTGTGCTACAAAATAGACCACTTTCACTTCTGAAGTTGCCAGGCACAATTGCTGGCAAAATGTCAGGATACAAGATAATTAGATCATAACTTATTAGTTCAAACATTTATCACCATTGGACTGACAATTAGCATGTATGCCTATATTGATATACTAGTTTTAATTGACTGAAATGGAAATTGTCCTGTCAATTTTGAGAATGTAAATTCATTAAAGTTTTGTATCTTTAACTTGGTTTTGAGGGGGGGGAAACCTTAGTGAAAGTGAATTTTAACAATAAACCATTCAGTCTTGTTTTTCATCTTCTAGCACGTATTATAATAGGTATTCAATCATTATGCTTAAGCCATGGTTGGGAATTTGCGGGTGCACCGAGATATTGATAAATTGCAATGTCCAGCAACTTCATGACCATGTCAGAGGTGAGGGATTCTGGAAGTTTTAGTTTAGCAACATCTGGAATTCAACTAAGATTTCTCATTCTCAAGCTGTGCTCTTGTTTTGAGCTGTTCAGGACACCATACATAAAGGAAGGAACCAGCTCTACAGCAGGGTGAAGCTATTCTATGGCAAGAGAAAACAGAATTTAGTTTTGGCATGGAACAGGAATATTTTCATGGTCATGGCCAAGCAAAATGTAGACAGCCACACAACTTTTATTAATACTTAAGAGCCATAGTGCTGCAGTGGTTAGAATGCAGTATTGCAGGCTAACTGCATTCCCACTGCCAGGAGTTCAATCCTGATCCGCTAAAGGGTCGGCAAAATGAGGACTTGGATAATTGGGGGCCAATATGCTGACTCTGTAAACTGCTTAGAGAGGGCTATAAAGCACTATGAAGTGGTATATAACTTTAAGTGCTATTGCTATTCTGTATGGTTTTTAATTAAACCAGTTAGAAGGTTTCAGCAGTAAAACAAAAACATCCGATCACAGATTAAAAAGAGAATAGATGCCTAATAAGGAAAAGATTTGTAACTTTTTTCCTTGCTAATATTCATGTTATTCAATTCTGTTGATCAGTCTTAAGTTTTCATGTACTTTCTTAATGCAAAGGTACATTTATGATGATGTTTTTGTCTGCTTTTGAAGTGAGAGTATAGTTAGATGAAGCCATGTGTTAAACGATGGCTGCAAAATATAAATATGCTTTATAAAAATATATCGTTTGACTTTTCCTTTGCATGATGGTGCAGTGGTTAAAAGCAGCACTGCAGGCTGTTTCTGCTGACTGCCATCTGCCATTAGCCTTCAAAGTTCAGCAGTTCGATTCTCACTGACTCAAGGTTGACTCAGCCTTCCATCCTTCTGAGGTTGATAAAATGAGGACCCAGATTGTTGAGGGCAATATGCTGACTGTGTAAACTGCTTAGAGAGTGCTGTAAAGCACTATTAAGCGGTATATAAGTTTAAATAATAAATAAATAAATAAATTATGCTCAGCCACAATGTGTTTGTTTGTCTAGTTATGAACTAGCCTATTGTGTCTTAGAACAATAAGTGAACTAATTCATCACAAACTGTGGCTCAAAATCCTGATCTAGCATTTATATGTGGAATATAGCTGAAACGAAATCTTCCATACCACTTGCACAATTAATTCCTTTTCTTTGTACAGAAGGGCTTCCTATGGAAGAAACAGGCAACGCCCTTAAAAAGCTCTTGGCAGAATGGAAAGGGGCTGCTTGCTATTTGGAAGAAGTAGCAAGGGAAGTGCAATATCAGGATGAAATCAATATTTACTTTAGTGAATTAAGTAAACTTGATAAGTCTGTGAGCGAAAAAGAAGCATGGCTGCAAGACAATTCTGCTGAAGTTGAGTATCAACCATCAGCAGTTCTATGGGAGTTGTGCCAGGTAAGCCCGATAGCCTTGGTACACAAAATGCAATTATTTATGCTTGACCTATACTGCTTGTGTCATATTTATATGTCTGGACTTAAACATGATCTTGAAAAGGTCTGTTCAGGTGGTCCCACCAGGTGGGGTAAGTTGGCTCTAAGAGAAAAAACGTTTTCCATTGTAGTACTTCATCTGTGGAATGTTCTCCTTAGGGAGCTTCATTTGGAGTTTATATTATGATCTTTCTAGCACTTTGATGGACAAAAGTATTGCTCTAGTCATCATAGGGATCTATTACAGACTGAATCGGAATCCAAATCGGAATCGAAATCCAAATCGGAATCAGAATCAGAATCAGAATCAGAATCAGAATCAGAATCAGAATCAGAATCAGAATCAGAATCAGAATCAGAATCAGAAAAGTGTGTCTGTACACACAAGGTGTCTCCGGTGTATATGCTCTCAATGTACATACAAGCTACAATTGATAAATTGTGATTATAGTCATAAAATACATTAATAATCATAAATCATAATCATGAAATATATTGATAATCATAAATCATAATCATGCAATAGATTGATAATCATAAATCATAAAAATAAAATACATTCATAATCATAAAGTACAACCAGCATGTCATGTTGTTTTGCTGTGATCTTATTGGTTTTTGTTATTATATTATCATGATGATGATGGTGCTGATGACGGTGACTGCTGTTCTTACCTGAACAGTTGCTGTTTTATTATCTTCTATTGTACTTTTAATCACATTTGTAAACTGCCAAAAAAATTAGGTTCATGGAATCTTTAAAAATGTTACGTGAAAAATAACCAGTGTTGGCACCCTGTCTTTCTTAGAGGGAACTCACAAACCTCTTAAGTCTGACTCCTCAAATGGAACACCTGAAGATCAAGCGCAAGGATCTGACATCTCATCCTGGTGCTCCAGACTTTATTGAAGATAGCTTTTGCTCTTTGAACAGGCGCTTCAATTCTGCCCAGCAGGAACTAGAACTTCTACTGCAGAAGCTGAAGAAAGGTGTGCTTTGATTTCTGTAAAATCTCCCTCTGCTTTGTGTTGTCTTAGGTTTATGCTTTTGCTAGGAGCAAAGAACTCACAACTGGGGCTGCTTTCATCTTAGATTTTGGCAAACGTTATATAAATAGCCAAAAGCATAATCTTAAAGGGGAAGAAATAGTTTGGCCTTCTTTTTGTAATGTTAGAAACATTTTCTTCCCTACTCTCACTCCAGTGATGATTGGGACTAGATTGGGGCTTTTCTGGAATGAATGATTGAATGAATTTATTAAGCAAATCATTCCAAAGGCTAGTGAAAAGAGAGTACGGAATTTCCTAGGTGATGTCAAAGCACGTACCTGTCCTTATCAATATAATGCTCTTTTTTCTTTCGATTGAATTGATTCCAAGGTCAAATCACCCCTTTGGTGTGCTCGAAAGAGTTAGTGGAGTAAAAATGACAGTCTAAAGTGGCGAGGCTTACTTTTGTGTTCTGTGTTCTATTAAACACTTTCTCTTAAATCAGACTGTCACAGTTTAATCTGTCAAGCCATCCGGTATGTCTAAAATACAAGAATTGTCTTCACTTTTGTTGACCTTGACTAGAAAGTCTTAAGTAGTATCATTCGTTATGATGGTTTAATGTATACCCTGCCAGACTAAATGTCTGCCTTGGGCAACGAAACAAAATCACACATATAAAATGTATTACTTAAATGCAGCAATGAACACAGAAAATGTCAGTGTCAATAAAACATTCTAGTAAAACCCAAATGTCAACATGCTTGATGTTATTATTGCTCAATGCTGCCTTAGGTTGAGACAGATTTTCTTTCATGCAGCTTAAGCATGCTTACAATTCCCTATAGATTTTTTTTTAATACTCTGATTCAGATGCCCTTTTTTCCCCTATGAAAAGACTGTTCCACTCACAGAATCTTTGGAAGAGAAGACTGATTCTGCCCAATATATTGATTTTCATTTGAGGATTTTTTGCTTTGTTGTCCTTATTATAGGTTGCCAATATTAACTTTAACCACTACATCGAACATGCTCTTCAATTAATACACACACCCCAATTAAGTTATTATATCAGATGAATGCGCAGGTTATGTTTAAAGTATGTAGAACAACAAAAACAAATCAACTCGCCTTCAAAATGAATTTTAAATATTTTATATCAAATACATAAAAATGAAACTGATAATCCTCAGTGGGTTCAATGTCCTGTGTATTCTTCTAGGAAAATAAATTATATAGAACCCTGGATTGAGGTAAAGTTTACCAAAAAGGAAAAGAAGAAAATAAAAAGAATAATGTAGCAGTTGCATTTGAATTGCGAATTGGATATTGATTTTTATAAATGGCAGAAGATGGACATTCTATTTAGAATTTAATAATTCTAATATTTCAAATTTCCATATAATCAGCGAGAAATTACATGGAAATGTCTTATCACAATCCTCCTTTACAAATTGTCAAGAGATAAACAATTGAAGATAAACTATTGAAGCACTTTTTTTTCAATAATTCTGAAGGAAAAGTGAAGACAAAGAAAAATATGAAAAGTTTAAACCTGAATTTATTACTCAGGATACAGACACTCATTTTCTCAGTTGCAACCAAACAGATCAAACAGACATAGCTGTGAGACTTGGTTAACATTTAGTTAAATGATCAATACTACAGGTGTTTCTGTAGCTGCAAAAGAGTGCCAAGAAACAGGGAGTAACCAGTTCTCTAAGCCATTCTGGACCATAATCAAATCCTATCACTATTAGCACACATTCAGAACTGAATTAAACAGAACAGCAGCGCATCACAGAGCAGCTATTTATAGTAAAAAGGAATAGAAGAGACACTTTGGTAAGACTGCTTGCAATCATTATTTGACATTTATCCATCCAAGAAATTGATCTTTAAAATGTAGATCTAATGTACACTCTTCTGCAAGGATTCACAGTGCAGTTGAGAATTTTTTGAACCAACGACACGATTGGTCAGATTTATGTCTACAGACAAAAATCCTTGGCTTCTAACCCAGCTTTTGTGCTGATAGATTCCAACCCTAATGTGATTCCAGCTGTCTTATAACTACTTTGTATTTTGAATTATAAAGAAAAATCAACATTACATTGTGCATCAGTTTTCTCCAACATGATTATTTTCAGATCAAATCTCCTCTTGACCCTAGTTGGGAGGAGAATATTACGTTGTGCATCAACTTTCTCCAACATGATTATTTCCAGATCAAATCTTCTCTTGACCCTTGTTGGGAAGAGAATGTTGGCTTCGGATATTAATAAGTGTAAACTAACATGTACCAGACTCCTATTATTGCACTGGATTTGCAAGATTTTTAGGAAGCAGTTTGTATGCATTCACCATCAGAAACTTACTTTTTTTTTCACCTAGTACCATATTTTTCGCACCATAAGGCGCACAGGACCATAAGATGCAGGGCGCCCAGAGGCATTCCGCGGGGCGATCCAAGGTCTGGAGACTGGCCTGCAGGCCAAACTGGAGTGTTCCCGGCACCCTGAGAATGCGCGGAAATTGCTCTGTGAGATGCTCCAGTTCGGCCTCCAGGCCGATCCTTCGGCTTTGAAGCACCCCGCGGAGCGATCTCTGCGCACTCGCGGGGTGCTCCGAAGTCCGAAGATCAGCCTATAAGCTGAACTGGAGGCTTTCTGGCACCCCGCGGATGGGCGGAGATCGCTCCACGGGGTGCTTCAAAGTCCGAAGATCAGCCTGCAAGCTGAACTGGAGTGTTCCCGGCATCCCGTGGATGAGCGGAAATCACTCCTCGGGATGCTCCAAAGTCAAAGGATTGGCCTGGAGGCCGAACTGGAGTGCCCCACGGAGCGATTTCTGCGCATCCGCAGGGTGCCGGGAAGCCTCCAGTTCGGCTTGCGAGTCGAACTCC
>JANHFO010002989.1:86899-98884 GCA_032468095.1 Pareas carinatus | reverse complement strand
AGGGGGGGCTTAATATTGTGGGGGGGGGAAGGCCTTGTCCTTGGCCTCACTGCCCGCCCTGCCCTGCGCCTGGCTGCGTCTTTAAGTGAGTCTTTCGGCCGGGGTAACCAGTTTTGGGCAGGTGCCTCTGCCGAGACTCCTGCAGCCGTCCCCTCAGGGGAGGAGGGCAGGGGACAATCGATCGGCAGGTGGTTCTTCTTCTTCTTCTTCTTTTGAGGATTGGTATAAGGGTTGCTGTGGGCTGGGTGTGTGCCCCTCTGCCCCCTCCCCCCTCTGCTGCCTGGCCTTGCGGCTCTGCCTTCCTGCTCCCAGTGTTTGATCCTGGCAAGAGGGCAGGGCGGGGAGCTTCCCCTTTGAAGCCTTGAGGACAGCAGGGGTGTGGCGGTCAGGATGGGCGGGCCTGGTAACATCCTTCCTTTTATTCCCAGGACAGAGGGATAAAAATCCCCCGGCAGATGGGGAGAGGCCCCAGTTCTTTCATCCCGGTGGAAGAGGTAAGGTGACAAAGCACATCAGTAGCTTCCCGCTTTTCCTCCTCCTCTCTTCTCCTCTCCTTTCCTCTCCCCTCCCCTCCCCTCCTCCATCCTTCACCACTCCACTCCACAATTTTTCTGAGGCTATTGTGTGCCTCAACATTCTTTTTAAAGAAAGCAATTCCGTAATACGCATGCTACTCATTTTATTGCTGCTCATTGTGGATATATTATATTAAAATTTTAGAAGAGGTCACTAAACGTTGAACTCAACTTCAGAGACTTCACTCATTTGTTTGCCCATTTGTAGATATTTTAAAACTTTACTATTTCAGACAGCTGAATTCTACCCACAGAATTAAAAAAAATTATCGGATCCAATGCTTTGTACTTAGTTCTTTTTCTATTAATGTAATGCAGCTGTTGGCTTTTTGAATGTAATTGCTTGTTTTAATTATTGATTGCTATTTTAAAAACATCCTGGTTAGTCAGTTCTTTGACTAATTGAGTGCAGAATGTCATTAGCCTGCTAGGAGGAGGTTTGTCTGCCTGGGACTAATGTTGAAAACGAAACAATATAATTTCTGCGTATTATTTCTTCAGAACAAAGAACATGCATGAATTACTAGATGTACAATCCAGAGTGAAAAAGGGCACCAAGTGGCTTCCCACTGAAATAGGAAATTGTAGGAATCATTCTGTGTGTTGTTCTTATAAGGAGAATTATATCATGGGGAAAAGTGTATCTAGCCTACCATAAAAAATATGCATGTGAGAAGAAACTTGGAGATTCTTAAAGATAATTCAAGAATTAAATAGATTTAATACTATTAAACATTTTTGAATGCCAAGTTTATGTAATTCTTTTTGGGGGTTGAGATTAGAAACCTCTGATAATAGTTAGACAGCAAACCATAGAAGTTCAAATATGATAGAAATTCTGTGGAATACTTAGTTTGTCTTCAAAACAGTATTTTGGGCTGTAGCATGATCTTGGTTTACAGGAGAAATAATAGTTTCAAATCATAATTTGCTGGACATTTATTTTATGATAACCAGGAACAGAATTTCTAATTGTAGCAAATTGTAGCACAGGGGGAAGCAAAAAGCTATATGAGCAAAATACTTGTAAGGCTAAATTGTGGTTTACTATTGCATTAGATTACTCATTGCACAAATCCTTCTCAGTTAAAATAAGAACAACTTAAGAAAGTGATACTGATTTATTAGTAAACAGTTACTTAAAGCAACTGTAAGAACATTTAAGGTATAGTAAAAATATTAAAAATCATTTTTCCAATTTATGAAAAATATATATTCCCCCAAAAGCAATCTTAATGTTTCCCCTTGAAAGATATGCAGTTCATCAAATTTGCAAAAGAAGTTTTGTCAAATAAATGTACTTTATTATCAGATTGTGCAAAAGGTACAGTTTGCATCGATTTGACATGTCGTAATAGATTTTGCAAAATCAGTCACAGAATGTAATTTAAACAAAGAATAGAGCATTTAAAACATAATCTTACCTGTTACTGAGGCTAACATTTCTTTGAAGGTTTTCTGACTGCTAAGATGCTCTGAATTTTAGAAGACCCCTTACTTTGGATTCCTTTGGGCATCATATATCACAGGGTTTCCCAATCTGGAGTGCTTGCACCATACAAGACAATATTCTAGGGGGTGCAAAAACTTGGGTTTAGAAGTTTCAAAATTATAGTGTATAGTGTAAGTCCATCCAAGATACTACTTTTGTAAGGGGCGCGAGAATATATCAGAAACATTCTAGGGGTGCAGGGTATAGAAAAGGTTGGGGGATCAGTGATATATTAGATTGCTTATTATAGTAATATGTCAATCATTGTGGAAACTGATCAAGATCGAAACCAAGCCAATGATAACGTTTTTTGATTTGTCACCTTGAGAAATTTTATTCTGTTCTGTTAATGGTCTTGTTGTCTTCCAGAATGTGCTGAGAGAACTGGAGAGGAAGAAAGCCGATCTGAACAGTGTAACGGAAAGCAGTGCTGCCCTGCAGACCTTAGTGGAGGGAGGTGAAGTTCCTCTGGAGGAAAAACTCTGTGTTCTTAATGCTGGATGGAGCAGAGTTCGAACTTGGACCGAAGATTGGTGCAATACACTTCTGGTAAGCTGAAACTGCAAATGGCAATTTTTGACATTTGTAGAATTAGTTATCTGCATGGCTTTTGATAGGATAAAATGCATTGATGGTGGTCTTCTTACTCTTGAAGTAGAAAGTGTTTACAAATCAAGTTTCCTATAAGGAGAGAACGGTCTTACTCAAATGAGTGTCTCCAAGATATGTAACATTTGAATGTCCCATGGCCAGGCCAGCTAGGAAGATATCTCTGGAGAGTATTTAATTGGGAAAGGCTGACCTATTAAACGGAAAAAATTGTCAGATGGCGAAGAGCTTGTCAGCTTTTTGAGAAATAGTTAAATGCATTGAACAATTTTATAGCTTTGCTTCTTACTTCGTGCTCAAGAAGTGTCAAAACCGTTTCTTTGAAGCTTTAGCCCAAGAACAAATATTTTAAAAATAATTTATGTAATAAGAGGACATGGAAACATTGGTTGAAGTTTATTTAAATAAACTTCACCCATTATCTATGCAATCATTATTTATATCATGATTGCTTTTACAAGCCTTTAAAAAATGGAAATGAATGCACTGGGTTTTGAGAATAATCTTGAAGAAGAGGGTGAAGAACTGCAGCCAAGGCAAAGGTGAGAGAAGAGAAATCTGAGCCCAGAGTAAAAAGGGAATTTTAGAAACCAGGGAGAAGAGAAGCATTCAGAGAAGCATGATTTTATTACTGCAACCCTATAATCAAAGCATTTTTTGTATTCATGAGTTAGGTACTAACTTGAAGGACTGCCCCCGGTCTTGCAGCTCTGAATGTGCCTCCCCTTTCATTGGCGTTACTTTACAGTAATTGACCCTGGAATTAGGGTAGTAAGTTGTCAAGAGTCACCAGGTAACTGCCTAATTTTGCAACTATTTTTGCAGCAGTTGTTAAGTAAATCCATTTTTTCAAAGGGCATTTTGCCAGAAACTGGAGGCAAATGCCAGAAATTAGCAAAAAATGCCTAAAATTGCGGGATGCTGCAAATAGCCGTAAATGCAAGCCAGTTGCCAGTTGCCAGGTGCCCAAAGTCTGATATGTGTGCGCAGTGTTGGAACTTTTGTTGTAAGAAAATTATCCTGAAGGAATGCTATGTATGTCATCTTGAGCTTTGGGAGGAAAGATAAGATATAAATGTGACTATAATTATTACAAATAAATATCAAACAATTCCTAGATTTTGGCACTAAAGGAGCTGAAAAAACAAAACAAAGTGCCACTGACTGATCTCTGTGAATGTTTTCTGTTAAAATAACTAAATTTTACTGACGTTTAAGATATCTTTTCTTGATTTATCTTTGTCTTTCTTTTACAGAATCACCAAAGTCAGCTGGAGATTTTTGATGAGACTGTTGCCCACATAAGCACTTGGCTCTACCAAGCTGAAGCTCTGTTGGATGAGATTGAGAAAAAGTCTGCCAGCAAGAAAGAGGAAACAGTGAAGGTAGCAAAATTGAACTTTTACTGACATGGCTTAGACAGTAATAGCATATTTTGAATCCAGATGAAAGTTTGCCAGTTTTTTGAGGTTGATTTCTGTCTTGTTTCCCTTCCTCCTTTTTTTAAAATCCTGCTGTGATCTAAACAATAACCTTTTTTTTCATTTATAGCGTCTAACATCAGAATTGGATGCTGTTAGTCTCAGAGTTGATAATGTGCGTGACCAAGCTGTTATGCTGATGAACAGTCGTGGTGTATCATGTCATGAGCTTGTAGAACCCAAATTAACGGAACTTAATAGGAACTTTGAAAAAGTGTCACAGCACATCAGAAGTGCTAAGGTGAGTCCAGAAGACTTCCTGGCCCTAAAGCTTATCTACTGTCCTATTATTACATTTGTATTGCTGATTTTACTTTTCTAACATTTCTGTGAGATGCATGCTACTGCATTGTATTCTGTTGAACTGCTTTTTAACATTTCATTGCATTTGTGCATTTTTAGGAGATTATTTCCTTGTGCACATGGTTGCACAAGGGCAAAAATATACAGATAGTCCTTGTTTAGCAACTGCATTTGGGACAAACAGGTTGGTGGTTTGGTGAAGCAGTTTCTAAGAGAAACAGCACAATACTTCAGCTTTCTTTTGCTTTACAGACCTGTGAAAGTCATAAATGCGAGAATTGGACACAAATTATTTTTTCAAAGCGGTTGCAACTGTGAACATTTGTTGTATGAAGCAGTTGCTGAACAAGGATTACCTGTATTAGTTGTGCCCTACTTTGAATGGGACAGCAATATTTCTTCAACAATACTTTTTAAACAAGAAAAAGAAAGAAGATAACTTATGTAATTTTTAAAATGTCACAATGACATGCTATTCCAAAACTTTCTCTTTTTCTCTTCTTCATCACCGAAAGCATGTAAAGAAATATATTCTGAGGATTTTGGTGAATCATTTTGTTTTACATGTAATTCTGCTTCTCTACTAGCCTATCTGCAAACGATAATTTCTTAGTGTCAGTTTTGGGGATGAGAAGAGAAATACAAGGGTATTTATTCATTTACAACTATTCTGTTGCAGTTATGTGATATGTATACAAATATATTGACTACTGATTAGGGTACTTGCTATCTTTCTGTGTGTCAGATGCTGTTTAGTCAGGATGCTCATAAAAGGTTTGCTAAGCAGGAACTCAGTGGAATTGCAGTGGCTTCTAAAGACCTTGATAAATTTGAATGTGAGATAAAGGAAATGCTGAACATAGTGGAAAAGCACATGGAATCAAAAGAAGATGATGAAAAGGTTGGAGAACTTTATGTTAAAACAGAACTATCATACTCATCCTTACCTTTTCTTTCTTTCTTTTTTCTTTCTTTCTTTCTTTTAATTCCCAGGCATGACTTTTTAATCTGGAATCCTGTGACCTACAGGTCTATTGGCGACCTTGTAATTCACTTGCTGCATGCAATAAATATTGATCTTGCTTGTATCCACTGTTTCACCGTTGCAGTCTTCATTGATGACTTTATACATTCAGTTCTACATGTGCAAGGGATTTGTTTTGTTTAATTGCGATAAAGCTTATAGTCGGGTCATACCTGAAACCATCCATTTGGAACCTCATCCTTTTTCAAATATTTTCTCATCGTTTCAAATCCTTAGACAGAATTTGCAATGTGTCTCCTTTCTGTGCTACATCTCCAGATAGTACTCGACTCACAATCATTCATTTAGTGACCATTCAAAGTCACAAGGGCGCTGGAAAAAGTGACTTGTGACCGTTTTCTTACACTTATGACCACTGCAGCATCCCCATGGTCATGTGATCAAAATTCAGACCCTTAGCAACTGATTCATATTTATGACGGTTGCTGTGTCCCAGAGTCAGGTGATCCCCTTTTGCAACCTTCTGACCAGCAAAGTCAATGGGGAAGCCAGATTCGCTTAACAACCATGTTCCTAACTTAAGAACTGCAGTGAATCACTTAACAGCTGTGACAAGAATGGTTGCAAAATGGGGCAAAACTCACTTAACAAACGTCTCACTTAACAACAGAAATTTTGGACTCCATTGTTGTAAGTTGAGGACTACCTGTGTTATACTGGAAGCATAGGCAGTGTAGCAGATGTTCAACAGTGATTCCATCCCTCCTCAGAGTTTGAAGCTTTTTCCTGGAAACTGCTAGACTGGGCCAGAGTTGCTGTATCATGGCTCCGGCCTACTTCTTCAACAAAGGAAGTTTGTTGCAAAAGTAACGAGATGTAAATATTGATGCAGAACATTAGTATTAGATTATTATTTTAATGCCTGGTATCTTCACTGAAAACTGTTTTGTTTTGCCACACAACTCCCTGTTGCGAAGTCAGTAAATGTAATGACCTCCTAATGAATTCACAGCAAAATATGACTCCGCTGATCCTTTATGTAGGATAAAACTATTATTTAGAGTTCTGCCTTCTTCAAAAAGGATTCTGAGGAAGTTCTTCCAAACTCTTGCAACAGAGCACCTCTCTGTTTTTGTGCCAACTCAGAAAAAGGTGATTTTTTTAAAGGGATTGATAACTCTCCCCACCCTTCCAACTTTGTGCATGGTTCCTTGAATGAATAGTAGAGATTTGCTGTACTCGTGTGAGGTCTGCAACACTTTTTCCGAATAGTTTTTTTTTAAAAGCTTGCACAACCATGCTATACATGTTTTTCTGTACAGTCTTACTCTTTGAGTGTAACAATAGCTTATTGCAGCAAGTAGTCCTGAAGATCTATCTCTCTCTTTTTTTAAATTGTAGCTGGATGAAGAAAGAGCTCAAATTGAGGAAGTTCTGCAAAAGGGTGAGCATTTGTTACAGCAGCTCATGGAAGCTAACCGGAAAGAAAGAATTCGTCTGCAGCTCCTCCTTCTCCAGACCAAACAAAGCAACGCAAAGGTCAGTGAAAGTAGCCTTGGCGTGCAGTAAATCTATAATGTTTTAGACGTGGCTTCATCTTTCTTCCCACTGAAACCTTAGTTATACTCACCTGAACAATCTCACTCCTGTCTATGAGACTTGCATAACCCGCCATTCTGCCTGTTCCTATCTACTACCATTATTTATTTATTAAATTTAAATGCCACCCATCTCCCTATCTAAGGGATTCAGGGCAGCTTACAGTGCAATAAAAATATATAAGAAGAATTACAAATATAAAATGACTTAAAAATTACAAGAATTAAATATAGACTGAAAACAAAAGGCTTGAGCGAAATGGAAGCGGCATCTGTCACTGTATCATTCACCTCCAAACTGGGGCCTTTCCATCGGGGCCCCAAATCAACTGGCAGATCCAGGTCTTAAGGCCCTTTCAAAAGACCAGGCTGGCTCAGGAATTCGGGGAGTTGAAGTCCACAAATCATAAAAGGGTCATAGTTCCCCATCCCTGTCTTAGCCCCTTAACAATTAATTTTACAACCTTTCCTTTTGGGTTGCAGGAGCTTAGGTCATTACAAAGGAGGCAGGTATCAGAAATTTCATCTTCATTTATTCCATATGAAATGGCACCAGAGACTCACTTGCAGTGGCTTAGTGAAACAGGCACAAGTCTTTCTGAACTTCAAGACGCAGTAGAGAGGGAGAAAGCAAAGGTAAATTCTTTTGAACATAAACCATAATTTTCAGTAATTTGGTTCTTAATCATTCCTGCTGTCTATCTCAGCGTTTCCAAATTGGTGCTTCAACATAGGGTGAGTCTCAACTTATTTTTTTTTTGACAATCTGCCTGGTTGGTTTGTGTTGCTAGTAATGTAATAACTAACTTAGTCAGTTCCAAACTAATGTTTTCTACTCTGATAAAAATAGGAATACTGGTTCCCCCCTGAATTATTAATTTACTAATTAATTAAAACATATTCCATAATACGGAGGCCACCACTTCTCTTCTTCAAATCTCATGAACCTTGAATGAAGAAGTGACTTTTAACAGCCCTCTCAGGATATTTGAACTTGACAGGTAGTGTTAACTATGGCAAATTAAATCTCTGATTGATACAACCTGGTACTAAGCTTTATACGTCATAACTAATACTTTAAATTGGGCTCAGAAGTCATAGGAACTCATTACAGTGAACTCAGAATCATTGTGTAATTGAACAATGCTAGAAAGAAGCTACGTGGATTTCATGTCCCCCATGAACATGAAATACATTGACCTATATAATATGATGCAAGAGAGGATTATGAATATTTTCTAAAGCTCATCTTTAACTAAACCTAAGAATGTAGGAACCTAAGAAATGCCACACTGGATTGGACACCTGATCATCTAGTCCAGCTGCCTCTTCTTCCAGTGGCCAATAAACTGTATAAGGAAGCTCGCTAATCTCCCAGCAGTGATCTTCAGAGGCACTCCCACTGACACCAACCACATAGCCATTGATTCCCACGACTTCAATGAATTTTATACCAAATCTTCACTTGTATTCTTCATACATTCAAAGAATACTCCCAACTGATTATGACCACAGACAATGAAAAATCATTGTATGTATGTATGTATGTATGTATGTATGTATGTATTAAATCATGTTACAACCCCTAGTACGGCCCCTTTTATGGGAGGAGGCAAATGTCTCCTTTTTTCCATCCTTTATATATATGCGGTCTAGGGGATTTATAGATGTAACAGCAATAAAACCCAGGAACTTTAAGATTTGTAGACTTCAAGTACCAGAATTCCCCAGCCAACATAGCTGGCTGGAGATTTCTGGGAGTTGAAGTCCACATCTTAAAATTGCCAAATTTGGAGACCCTTGTCCTAAACTAACTAAAGCATGAAAAGAGTGTCACAAACTCTCCCTTTCACAACATTACACTCCCATATAAAAGTTCCCACTTCCTCAAAGAAAACAGCTTCCAGCATCAACAAGAGCAATATGTTATCATCAGTATCCTGATTTTAGTTTTGGGTAGAGTTTATTAGATATATTTAGAAATATTTTAAATACGGTTTTCTCAAAATAAGACGGAAGTATGTTATAAATGAAATCAATGATGTAAAGATCATATTTGCTTAAACAAAATCTTTATAGGATGTTGGAAAAAAACAGTGTTGGATGAGGCTAAGGATCAATTCATGGCATTTTAGAAGTAAAGGGGGTGTGAGATAATAACAAAAACATTTACCTGAAGAGTCAGTACTACATTTTCGGGCTGTGGAAATCAGAGGAAAATGGTGTGCAGAGCAGCAGGAATAAAAAGAAAGCGGGTGAGCAATAAATCAAGCACTCACAGAATGTATGCAGCCATCAACTCCAGTGAAAACAGCAAGGAATAATTAAGTGATTGAGTGAATCAAGTATTTACACAACAAAACTCTGACAAGGTGAAATACCTTTGGCTTTTAACACTTAATTGACGTATTATAATTTGTGCTAGTATCACTAAGGGAACTAGCTGCCTCTTGGAACAAGCTGCATTTTTAATATATATATATATATATTATTTCAAATTGAATCCTTCAACAAGAACGAATTACCATTAGCATATAAACTATTGTATGTTTTATTTTAGCTTTGGAGGCAAAGGTACATCACTTTGATTTCAATCCTTTTTTTAAACATCCTATAGAAATAGATATAAAAATATTACTTGGTTTAAATGCTTCCCCGCCCTAAATGTACTTTATCTAGGGCAGTTTTTCTCAATTTCAGCTTTTAGAATGTGTGGATTTCAATGGCCTGCTGGCTGGAGAATTCTGAGGGTTGGAATCCACACATCTTAATGTTGACAAGGTGGAAAAACACCGATACGGAGAGCTAGATTCCCAGGGGTGTATCTGCACAGCAGCTGTGTCAAAAGCAATTAATTCAGCCTCTGCTTTTATGTCTTTGAAAAAGATATTTATGCAGGTTCAGATATTGATTAAACATTACTCCCAGAGACTAAAGAGTCTGGTTCTCTTTCCTGCTATTAACTATAAATTGGTTACCTGGAAAAGTCTCTACTTCTTTAACAAAAAAACCCCCAAAAAGGCAATTATTTATCGTTGTTTAAATGATCAGCTAAGCAGACACAATACAGAGTATTGATTCGGGCATTCCAAATTCCCTTTACTTAAAACATCCCCTTTTTTACTGACTTATATAATGTCCTTTATTCTTTTCTCCTAGTATATTGGGGGCCAAAATAAAGAGTCCTTCACAAATACTTGATATTGATTCGGACGAAGCTGCACACCGTGGTTTCCTCAAGCCAGAACATTTTTCAAGGGGGCCCTAAACCAGTGATGGCGAACCTTTGGCACACGTGCCGCACCGGGCACATAGAGACAAATCGCCCCAGCATCGCCCCAGAAGTGAGCATGCTCAGAAAGAGAGTAGTGGCATCAGGCGATGTCATGGGGCCACGCGCATGCTCGGAAAGAGAGTAGCGGTGCCGGGTGATGGCATCATGAGCCGCGACTCGTTAGACGCGACATGTCCAGTTAGACTCAGTGTCTAAAAGGTACTTTCCTAAACCAACATTGGAGGCAGGAACAATCAACTGGGGTGTGCAAAGCTTTCCGTTAGAAATAGTGATCTTAACTACTCTGTCAGTGTTTCAAGCACAAAACAGCAGTTTTTAAGAATCCTCAAAGGAGGATTCTGAATTCAAAACTGGGCGGTTCTGGACTCAAAACACTACCGGGAAGGGCAAGATATTTTTACCCATTTTGGCATTTTGAACTGTTCCAAATTCAAAAAGCCTCTTACCCCTCCACTACTCAAATACATCCCTGGGTGTAAGCAGAATTGGCCTGGAGAAGAACTCATCAGAATACACCCCCGGGGTCCGTTGCTATCACATTTCTCTTCAAAGAAACACTCCATAAGGAGATGGTGGCAGGGGGGGACTTTCAAATCATGGAGATGAGGCGGCCGGTGAACCATCCCTCATTTATACAATGAGCAAAGAATGCAGCAACATTACATGCCTGAAGACGGAGGGCCTCCGCCACACAGTTCTCACAGAGAAGTATCTCTGATATTGTAGAAATCTAAGGAGGCCCTTAGTGGTTTCTCAAACGTAGACCTTGCTAATTGGTGGCCTGGCTTTCAAAAAATCCTTCAAAAATTTCTAAAAAAATGTAATGTATTGTGCAGGGAAAGAGGAAATAAAACTGCCGCCATGGTTTTTAAAGCAATTCAACCTATAAAAGGATTTAGACTCAGCCTTTTAAGTGCATGAGATGCAATATAATGAGACACAACAAGGTTATTTATTTATTTGCGCCTCAGAAGTTTCATCTCACTATGAAACTATGGCTTGGTGGGGTAGATCGATAACTTCTTTTTATGGCATTCATAAAAAAAACATATATTTCTCATATGTTCCAGTTTTCATGCAGATCACGTGATTATCTAACAGTGGTCAAAAGTGAAAAGCCTGAAAACCACTGGGATTTTCACAAATAAAACTTTTAATTCTTGCAATCTGTCCAAGCTGCTGCGTTTAGTTTGCATGGTATAGATGGGATTTCCATTCCTCCAAAATGATCACTCCTTTACTCAGTTATACCCCTCACGAAAGAAATTCACAAAACAAAATTTATGATCATTCTTCCTATTGCATAGAATGAGCAGCCATCATTACTGACTTGATAAGTCACAAGAGTAATTATAGCCATCTAAAAATCAGGTCTAATTTGTCCAATCGCAAAGCAAGGAAAGAAGGGCGAAAAGGGGTTTGGCCTGATAATTTGGCTCAGAAACCCCACAAATGTCTTTGATTGCAACTTTTAAGGCTATATGGAGTCGCCATGATCCTTGGAATGAGAAATCCTCCATCTTATTTGCAGGGCCGCATTCTGCCAACCGATACCCCCCGCCGACCGGTTCGCTCCCACAGAGAGGACCTCCTCAGGGTGCCGCCAGTCAAACAATGCCGGCTGGCGCCCCCCCCCCCCAGGAGGAG
>JANHFO010002989.1:31986-44169 GCA_032468095.1 Pareas carinatus | reverse complement strand
CCAGGTCTCCGTCACACCCACCAGGTCCGCTCCCCCCTCCTGAGCCAATTCTGAAATGAGGGGGGCTTTATTTACAGCGGACCTGGCGTTGCACAACATCAGCCGTAGGCCCGGGTTCCGTGGGTCTGCACCGTCCAGGTTCCCGGAAGCCATGATGAGGTTCCATCTATAACTAAGGTCGGGTGTGTGTGTTCACTCATAGATAGCTAAGTTTCTATCTTTTTCTATTCTAACCCTCTTTATTAGCGATTCAAGGATCTTTAAAAAAAAATCTCTAACTTTCCCAGCATGAAAAGCTTAAAAAGGCTTACTCTGGAATGCATCAGTTTGGGGAGGGAAACAAATGACTAAGTAGTGCCACTTTCTGCATAGCTTGCATTTTGAAGGATGGGGGCTCTCTCTCTCTTTTAGCTCTGTTGGAAGTGTAACCTTTACTTTTACCCATGTTTTGTCTTTCTTGAGATGTTAGTGCTTTGCTAGTGGTGTGCATTGGCAATCAGTGATTGATTCACTGGTGCTCAGATCCTGGCTTCTGCCCTTTAGTTAAAGTTCCATCTGTGAGAGAAAAGCCAAGTTGCTTGTTAATATTTTCACCAACACAGAGCTTGCTCTTTTCTACCTCATTATACGTATTGAAGGCTAATGCAGGTTCAAGAGAACATAATGCCTTCATCTGTAATAAGGACAATAGAAACTTTTCTGTATACTGGTAGACCATGACTTTTGACCATTCGTTTAGCAATTGTTTGAAGTTCTGACGATGCTGGGAAAAAAAGTGACTTATGACTGATCCCCGCACCTATGATCGTTGCAATGTTCCTGTGGTCAGGTGATTATGATACGGGTACTTGGTAAGCATTGCATATTTACAGTGGTTGCAGCAATTCGTGATCACACAATCCCTATTCGTAACCTTTCCAGCTGAGCAAACTCAATAGGAAAGCCCGTAGTGAAGATTGCAAGTTGCTGCCACATGATGTATTGCTTAATGGTGCTTCACTTAGGAACAAATGACAAAGTCCCTATTATGATCATAAGTCAAGAACTAACTGCACCGTATGCTTGATCATATGTGTCTTACATAGATAAGTCTTAGATTGAAAATGAACAGGCCACCTGTGTTGCTGATAAAATTCATGGGTGAGGGAGATTCAGAATCTTCTTTTTAATCAGGAATGGGAGGATGTAACTGGTGGTGAAGAAACCTCAGATGTTATTGTCAGTCTGTTTCTAAAATGAAAATGGATGCTCCAAGCCTCCAATCAAGACACCTCAAATCAGCTGTTATCTCTGCTGGAAACATGGGGAGTTATATTTTTTTGTACATGATTATAATCAGAGATGCATGGCCTGAGGTCTCATGGCTACATGAAACAAGAAAAACCTTGGATGCGCTCTCCAGAAACTACTAGAGATTGGTTGATTGGTTCATTGTTGAATTATTACTGCATTATTACAGTTCTTGTTTCCCACCTTTTGATTGAGTCGTGCTTTGCAGGAACCCTGCTGTGTAGAAAAGGGGGCTGAAACAGAAAGAAAGAGTACAGCAATGGACCCTTCCCATTAGCCACCAACAGATGTGACCAATAGCGATAGCACTTAGATTTATATACCACTCCATAGTGCTTTACAGCACTCTCTAAGCAGGTTACAAATCATCTTATTGCCCCCAACAATCTCATTTTACTGACCTTGGAAGGATGGAAGGCTGAGTCAATCTTTAATCCTGCCAGGATTGAACTCTAGACTGTGGGCAGCGTTAGCATGCGATACTGCATTCTAACCACTGCGCCACCAGGACTTGTAAAATGGACCAACTTAATTTTATGACATTTTAAGTGAACAATTTGCCAAAATTTTGGGTGGATTTTTGTAAAAACATTGTGAGGTGTGCCCCAAAAAATGCAGTACGTTGTAAATGGCTGTAAATGCAAGCTGATTGCCAAGTGACAGAAATCAATCATGTAGTTGGGGTAAAGGATGAGCATCAGAACTTTGGGACCAGGTTATAAGTACCCCTAGGGAGGTCTGTTGGTAGCAAAGTGACTGATTGTAAGTCAGGGACTATCTGTATTCCAAAATCCATCCTCTGAATTCCCTCATCCTTGTCCAATTCCTTAAGTTTTACATCCCACTGATTTTCATATCATACCAAATTGTCCTTTGTAATGTGATAAAAATGGAAAATAACTAAATAAAAGTTTGGACTGTGGAAATGCTGACTATACTATACCTAATTAAATATAAATATAAAATTTTAAAAATTGCCCCTGATTGTATCTACAACTTTTGGGAGAGTTACCTTTATTTTTCAAAATCACAGTATATCTTGAAAGAAAACAACTAAGAATTTGCTTTTCCACATTTGCTGCTTCAAGGAGGCTGTTTGTTCTCATCCAAGTGGAAGCAAATTGAAGTGTTTCATGCCTGCTAGAAGTTATTCTCCTTCCCTAAGTTAAATGATACTGTGGTAGCTTTTTGCATTTGATTCAGAAAGGAAATAGAAAAACAAAACTAGGCAGTTAAATCTTTCAGATGACAGCATAAGCACCTCTTCTTTTATGTTTGCTCTTATCAAGGTGGATGATATGCCTTCTCATAGTATGACCTACATTTGTAGAGAATTCTGCAATGAATTTTATTGTTTGGATTTAAAAAAAATGGTGGTACAACAACCCACCACATCCAGAAGTATATTAAAGCTCAGTCTTTGTTTCAAATTGTGCCATGTGAGGCATGGTGGTTGAAGGGTTAGGCAACAACTGGTTGAAATACACCTTATTGAATAATGTTTGACCAGTCACACACTCACAAACCAAGCTATTCCACAAAGAGCATTCTATATGCTGTGTTGTGGGAACAAATTATTTTTTATATATATTTATAAAAAAATCCAAAAGAGTTAAAAAGATGTCCCATGATGTAATGATTTATAAAGTAATGAAGGCAAGATTATTTTTTTAAAAAAAGAATAATGGAGCATGGAAAATAAGCAGAGGTTCTATTTTTCTATGAATTTTGTATTTTCTTCATTTAATTTATTTAAGTTTTGCACAAAATTAAAGACCAAATGGCTCAGGAATGGTTTTATTGTATGGAATGTTTTCAGTAGTCAAACCATTGTAAATGTGTCTATCTGTAGATAATTATTGCTTGACTAATCCGGTATTCAGTCAATTTAGAGTACAGCAGATGTCTTCTGAGATGAAGCGTTAATTACCAATTCTCTGAGGGCAAATCTGATGGACAGTTATATTTATTTCCCCATATTCTTCTTGGGAAGTTGGATTATTGTGTGATTAGTGTATCAGCACTCAAAAAATAATCTGCCATCAGGCATGCACTGGCACGCACCTGAGAGCAAATCTCATGGAAGGCAATAAGATTTCTTCCAAGGTGATAGAATTGGCTTCAAGTCAAAGAACTCTGCAGGGAAGTGGAAGAAACTGGCCAAAGGCTTTGCAACCTATCATCTAAAGTTGTATATGACTTAATTTGTTGGAATTTCAACATGCTGACTGGGGAATTCTGGAAGTTGAAGTCTCCACATCTTAAACTTGCCAAGATTGACAAACACTGGTCTAGATCAGTGATGGAAAACTGATTGGTGCTGGGAACTGCAACTCATAGCAGCTAGAGTTAGTGGGGTTGCTTGGAAATGTATTCCTGAACATCTTGTGCGGATAGATTTCTTATTTTTAATCTAAAAATATGGTATTTTAAAACTCAAGGTATTTTATTTCCCATTTTTTACATGTCTTGTACAACTTCGAATTTGTTTTTAGGCTGCTGTAGCTGAAAGAAGATATTTAATTTTTTCAATGGATTCATCTTCAAGGACTTTAGCTTTAAAAGTCAGAAATTCTGGTATTTGGCCGCACCACATATATAAGGACCTTTAATTTCAGCCTGTATTTTGCATATGTGGTGGTGCAGTGGTTAGAATGCAGTATTGCGGGATAATTCAGCTCACTGCCAGGAATTTGATCCTGACTGACTCAAGGTTGACTCAGCCTTCCATCCTTCCGAGGTCAGTAAAATGAGGACCCAGATTGCTGGGGGCAATATGCTGAGTCTGTAAACCACTTACAGAGGGCTGTAAAGCACTGTGAAGTGGTATATATCTAATGCTATTGCTATTGCTATCCTGCATACTCTCTGATCAGATGTAAGCATTCTCTCTAACCTTATATAGGAATAGGCAGTAAATATTAGAAACTAGAATGGCATCACTGAAAACTAATAAACAAGAAGGGATGTGTATGTCTGCATATTTTTTCCTCCTTACATACTTTATTTTATTTTAATTTTGGTTGTTTTTTTAAAACAAATATTGAAGAGATTTAAATAAACCCATCAATATAATCAAGGCATTCCCTTGAGTAGCTTGATCTTAATGCTTTACAGTTGCTCAAGTCATATATACATTTAGATCTGGAGATGGAAAAATGACATCTCACAGTGTTATCTGTATTGTCTGTCTATCTGTCTGACTGATTGATTGAACTTCTACTATAACTGCTTAGTTTTTAATTTGTCCTCTTATAATTCTTCAACTTATGCTGGTTTTCAAAAAAATTACTTTATTGTTATCAGGCATTGGCTGCCCTTTAGAAAACTTACCTAAATATATGATTTTCATCATTTCTAACCAGAAGACCATTTTGTATTGAATATGATGAACACATAGACCAGTTAGGAATGTTGATTTAGACCAGGAGTACACAACTTCCATTACCCATAAGGTTGCACTAGGCTTTAAACAGTGTGGCTTTCAGGTGTATAATTAGAAGATGAATCCATAACACTTCATTGGTCGTAAGTACTTATCCAAACAAGATTTATGTCAAAAAAAACCAAGGAAACCTATGCTTCTGCAGCTAAAATAGTGGAGTAGTGATAGATAGAAAAATCAAGCTTTAAAAATATTATTTCATGTGAAGCATATTTTCAAAATAGGGTCTTGTGATTCTTTTTGCATTTAGTGTCACCTAGTGATGGTCTCAGTTGTGGTCATTGAACAAGGACTACATGTATATTTTTAAAATTGAAGTAGGAAGCATCAGTGATTATCATGCCATTCCAAGAGAAGAATAGAGTAATCATCTTCTACCATTAATACTTTCATTATAGTTCTATCCTATTCCATTTTACCTTGACATCATTTTTCAGTCATGGAGGGAAAAACCCAGGTTATTTCATTACTTACCTCAGTTTCAACCTGATTTTGAATTTCTGTTGTTAAAAATATACCATTGGGAAAAACCTTGAGAGCCATCTAATTCAATGACCTATTAAATACAGAGAACAACAGGTTTGTTGACAAAAAAGGCTTGAGTTTTTTCAGGCACCTTTGAAAATGTTCTTTTTGTTTTCACACTATCTGTGGAAAACATAGATGCATCCTATAGTTTATGACTAATCATAAGGCTAGCAATATTTTTCCTTCCAATCCTTCTTTATTACTACCATGATATTTTATAATTTTCTACAGTTCCTTTGAAAGTGAAATTACACTTTTCATTAAATTGGAGAGGAAAGAAAAGTGGTAATGTATTTTGTCTGTGTGTGTCTAATGATTTAGTTATTCATTCTTATACTTCTCTTTAAGCTATTTGCAGATTAGTATTTTATGGCAGTTTACTTATCTTCTAGATCATTAGAAGAGAAGTACTATTTTGTTCATAACTTTTGTCATAAAGAAAACTTGCATATTGTTTTGTCTTTTGTTATGCCAAGACTGCTGAAGTAGTTCTATGATATTTCTATTAGCATCATTTCTAAAATCTAATTTGTCTTAGATGCAGATCCTATTATTGGTCAAATATTTACCCATGAAAGTACTGCTCATCACTTTTTGTGAAATAAGGACAAATAAAACAAAAATATAGGAACTGAAATACATTCAGTTAAATTCAGTTTATTTACTTGAACAGCCCGTCTCACTTGCCTTTCCCCCACCTCTTGGGGATGTTATTTCAGGATAATTTCATTTAAATGTATTTAACAAATTTGAGAACACTTTGGCAGAATAATATACACATATATTCTTTATTTTCATCTTTCAAAGTGCTTTACCGACATCATATTGTTACAATGGAGAAACTCTAACTAAAAAATGTTATTAGTAGAACAGTGTAATGCTTTGGATTTTGATTCCAAAATGATGCTTTTGAGCATGCAAGGATAAAGATATAATTCTTGCCTGCAGATCTTGAAAGTCCTTCCTCTCTTGGTGGGATCTCCCATGACAGTTACCATGGACTTTAGTGATACTTTTATACCACCATTCACTCCAGTTCACATTTTGAAATTGAATGGGGAACTTTGTACATCTTTGCTCATGAGGCACTTTCTTTACTGTCCACAAAAAATAGAAAAGGAAAAAAACCTGTTACCTCTTCAGTCAGAGTAGGCTGTTAATATCTCCAAAAGACATTTGATGGAAAAAAATATGCTGGATTGGCCATTACTATTTACATAAGATAAATTTGAGGAATGCTTTTAAACAGATGCAAGCAACTTAAGTACACAACTGAAATTTGTCCAGAAAATAATGCTTTGGGGCAGCATGTAATCCGTATTTTAAATTATTTTATTAAAATAGTAAAATAGATTCATTGAACCTCTGATAAGCTTAATATGTCTATCTTTTGGTTAGAGGAACTAGCAAAAAAAAAAGGAAGACATTTTTGCCTCATTCATTCCCGTAATAGTTCTCTGGAATTGTCAGTATCTGAAAACAAAATGTTGCCCTTCAGAAGATGAAAAAAATCAGACTAAGATTTATATTTGCCACTATAAAAGAGTTTGAATGGGGTTGATTTCATTCATGAATGAGGGCTGGATTGAGCTATCTGTAAAATTAATATTGTCTTGTCTTACATTTGATAAGTGTTGCTTTACATATAGTTAGTTCCCTATTCCGGATCATTCCGTACAAAGTAGAATAAAGCTAGTTCCCCTCCAGCCACTTTTTAAAAGAAAAATCCATGCAACATAATGAAAGTATTTTCCCCTCTCCAAATTATCACTGTGAATTTAAACATCTCCCCCTCCCTGCAAGGATGTATATTTCCTTTAAAAATAAAGCCTTAAGGAAAAATAGTTTTAGATTTTTTCGATCAGCGTATAGTGGTCCTGATCTGCCTTTTCATTGAATACAAAGATTTTTTTCTCACATAGGCACAAATAGACTGGATTAAATTATTTCCATATAAAACAGAGCATTTGATGGATATTGCAGCCCAAACCTTTCCATAATTTTTAGTGCTTCTCTGAAGAACTGTATATTTTAGAGGTCTTACATTTCAGCTTGAGTACTATCTAGAGAGGAAATTATTTTATGCAATTGCTGTGCACAACTTTTTATTTATGTGTCTCTTCCCTTTATTCCCAAAATATATACTATTCTAAAGAGGTAGAAGAAGCAGAATTAAACATTAGTTACTGTAATAGTAGTGTATGCATACTCAGAGATTAAACACACATAATGAAACATAGAATGGCTCATTAAATCGGTTATGGTTTATTTGGCTACTACAATCATAAATGACTGATTCTGATGCAGGGTTTGCCACCGTGGGAGTGGTTTTTCTCTAAGCCCAAACAATCAAACAAAATCCTAGTAATGAAAGGCATCCAGAGCTATCTGGCATCTTTATTTGTCACAAAGATGTAGAGTATGTGCCAGCTCTGAGGAATGAGGCGTCTCCTAATTTAGCTCTGCCTTAATCTCAAGGATGAAGAATAAATCATGTATACTTAAGGTTGACTGGCTGTTATGTTGCAGCTGTAAATGATTCATTAATCGATTGTAAATCAGCAGTACCTTTTTTGCCACTAAGAAATGTGTGCCAAAATTTGCATCCAAATAACAAGAAAGAACCAAGGTGTGTTTCAGAATCAAAATTTAGAAAATTATACCAATTTTACCCTGATGTGCTCATGCATACTTTCCTGCAGATAACATTGAACTTATCAGTAGTTGATCACTTTTCAAGAGGTCAAATAACATTTGAGTGGCTACCCTGAACCTCTTCACTCGAAATTGAAAATGGCTGCTTCTGAAGCAGTAACCAAAGAGAAAAGAAAAGAAAAAAAGCAAACAGAGCTAGAATAAACTAACTTTCCCCATTAACATGGTTATTTTGGAGCAAAGCAGAGATTAGTTATTTTTTAAAATTCTTGGTTTGTTCCTCCTTTAGCAGAACTTTCTATAAAATGTCTCAGTTACACACCTGCACATTTTCTTTTCTTCTTGGCACAATGACTTTTATCTCAGGCAAAACTGGATGATCCTGTGATTCTTTGTGTGTAATGCTGAAGTCACTTTTGTTTTAGTTGTGCAGTGGACATGAATGGAAAACTCCATCTGTGTTTCTATGTCACTGAAGAGTTTGTAGTTTTGTGACTTGGAAGCACATTGGGTCTTGTTGTATTAGAAGGATCCTTTTGGTTTAAGTGCTGCAATATTCTTATATGTTTCACTATTGGAATAACTGTATCCTCCTCAGGTTTTTTCATACTGTGTCTTTTAATGAAGAGTACATAGATAACTATAACTTTGGGCTTCTGATTTTTACAGGGTGTAAATTGAAAGTGCATGAATATTTTAAAATCAGAGGATTCAATATACCTGAAAGCCCTTTATAGCGTCTTCATTGTCTAATTCTTGCAGGACTCTACTCCAAGATACCAGATTTTTTAAAATTGAATCTTACTGAGATTTTAAAAGGTACTTTGATTAGTTGACTACTTAAGTCCTAAATCTGTAACTGCATTTAAAGTCTCATTCATTCTACGACTTTTGCCTCGGTGTGTTTTACTCAAGGGGTTGGATCGCTGCAGACATTCCTGAATTAAACTTTGACCAAACTGTTTAATCAGATTAGATGTTGCCTGGGTCATACTAAACCTCAAACCACATCACAATACAGTTTACATGAGTCCAGCCACTGTGACTTGAATCATAACTTAGTGATGTGTGTAAACTAGGCCATTGGATCTTGTCTTTTTAAAGAGGCAATGTCTTTTCCTGATCTTGGTTTCTGATGAATCATGACATGTTGGTTCTTACTGCCAGAGATACATCTATACAGTGAGGTGAACCATGTATTAAAACATGGGAGATCCTGTTATTTTGCTTCATTCTTATCTTTGGAAGCGGTTATTCAGTAAGAGTGATACACACACATGCTCACACCCCAAATGCAAATGTCCAGACAACAGGTAAAGGAACTGTCCGAACATCATAACAATGGCAATTAATATGTAGATAGGCCTCACTGACTACATCTGGGATCATCAGTTCTGTTGCTAAGCACTGCAGTCGCTAAATGAGTCATCATGGGAAATTGTTTAACCTTGCTTCTGCTTCTATCCTTAAGCAAATCATCACGGTTGTTAAGTGACATGCAATTTCACTTCCACATTTTTCATTCTGCTTGTTGGAAGCTGATTGTCAAGCATTCAAATGGTGATCATGTGACCTTGGAATGCTGTGACATAAATAAAAGGGATGCTTGGTCCCAAAGTTTGTTTTAAACTTTCATAACTTTGAACAGTTGCTAAACAAGGCAGTTGGTAAGCAAGGACTGGTTGTACCCTTAATTTAAAATTAAGAGCTAATAGGAAAGTTGAAAGATCTAAGGGCAGTTGGTTGTGTATGGCTACAGCTTACAGCAGACTACACAATACTTTCTACAAAGAGCTGCATTTGAAGACTGCTTAGAAGCTAAAGTGAGTCCAGAAAATGGCTACAGATTGGTGCGTCCAGATTTGCATAATTCCGCTGTGTAAGGTAATTGCTAAACTTCCAGATACAATGCAAATTGTTGCTTTAAAGCTCTTTATGTAGTGGGGCCTGGCTAATTGAGAAACCTTCTTTTCCCATTCTTTCTACTCATCCAGTAAGATCTGATAGAGCACAAATACTGGCATGTCTTCTCTATGGCATCTTCCCTCTGGAATTGTATCCTCCAAACCCCACCTCCACCCCTTCTATCCTTTCAGCATGCCTTGAAGAAATGCCCTTTATCCAGGTACTGAGTTAGGAAGTATGTGGCGCTGAGAGAATTTGTATCTGGCTATTTTGCTCTTGCACTGACCTACATGGTACATTTGATTTATAAATAAATAAGGTGGGGCTTAGAGTAGACCACGGAGAGAGCTTTACTAGAGGGATAATGTAAAATTACATTAAGCTGTAGGAGCAACCTGTGCTCTGTGGAGTTGTAATAATATTTGCCCGGCTGTCTCATCCATTGTTTTTGTTTATTTTATCATTTTTATTTATTTGGTTTTTGCAAAGAAACATTTCAGTATAACTGTGATGGCTTCTGGTTTAAGCTCCTTCAGTCCCAAGTGAACAAAGGTATCTCTCAATTTCTATTTGCTACTGAAAAATCCAATCGAGTTTTAGACAGTCATGTAAATAGAACTAAATTTGCTAGTAGACTGAGAAACACAACCGTTCAGGTGGATACTGAGTATTGTTTATTGAAAAGCCACAGAAGGGCAAATGCGCTGTGATTTCACAGCCCTTGTTTAGTTGTCAATCAACAATATTCTTTTTTCACTTTTACCTAGGTGGAATGAGAAGAATAAGTTATATTTACAGAGGTATATGATTATTGATCTAAAATATTAGCAGCACTTGGGAGATTATCTCTGAATTATATATAGAATCATATAAGCAGAAGAAGTAAACCTATTTGTAATAAAATTATATATAAGTGTACAGTTTATTCTGTGATATCAATGAATCATATATTTAAATATACTTGCAACAATTCTTTCCACTATCTCTCTGTGTAAACATATGTATGTATATTGTACATGTATCAGTGGGTCACACCCACACATTTATCTGATACTTGTCTCAGGAGTTTGACTTCATATTCTGCAAATGGGTGGTTTAACTTTCGTAAGAGCAGAAGGGTGCAATGGAGGAGAAATACAAAGAGAAATAATAATGTTGGCTACATTAAATAAAAATCCCAAAATGTAACTAAACCTTTTTAAAGAACTGGATTAACATCTTCATGTGAATTCAAGATCTTTGTAATGTGAGCCATAGCAGGACAAAACCAAACTGAAACGTTAGATGTTATTCCTACCGAGATCAAACAAAATTACTCAAATTAAAATATGCCTTGGTACAAATGTTTAGACTACCATTTCATTATGCAGAAAATGACAAAGGCTTGTAATAGCATAGCAGGACAGCTCAATTATCTCTTTGCTTGTATTTTTAGAGTTCTGCTGCTTTTTGGTTTTGACTGGCAATCAAGCTTAATCCTGAAGTAATGGTTAAGAACAATGGAACAAAGGTAGATTGAGTGGATTTGGTAACTGAGCTTCATTCACACTCCTTCCCCACTACATTTAGCTAAGGAAAAGAAATTAAGGGGACAGTGCAAGATCTTGATGCGCTGTGAACTGATGAGCCATTTCTGAACTTCTGTCCCAGCCAAGAGAGGCAAGCGTTGAAGTTGTGTCTCCAAAGGATTGGATCATGATTGGATCTTTGAGATGGATTTTATATTCACTAAGAGTTTGGAAAGGAGGAATCCAGGCTTTCGCTATCATGAGATATTGCCATAAACAGATGTTACCCAATAGCGCCATGACACATTTGCAGAAGAATACTTATATTCACTGCAGATTATAATATGAAAGTTTCATGCGCTTCTGTGTGTTTAAGAGCAAACAGTTCAGGCCAGGAAGAACCTATTCAAATATGATTGATAAGATATGATTTTATTCTACCCATGGCAGTACTGCCAGAGGTCTTCAGCATTCTTGCAAGTGTTTAAAAATCAGACTTCAGGCCCACTCAAGATCGAAGTAGATTTTAATAACATAAATCAAGCTACAGGAAGATCACCCCTTCAGAAACGAGGCACTGCTAGCACTGAAGTCTTCTGGGAGTTCCCTTGTAGATCACCCCCTCTCACAGAACAGGGAAACTCCTCTCCTTCACCATGGTAATAATCTTGTCTCGACTCCTCTGCTGAACATGTGAGCGGCTGAGACTGATAGCGAGTCCAACAGCTCAGTTCCCTTTAGAGTTCTCCGGATTCTCCCCCCCTCCCTCACAGGAATGACAAATCACTGATGCTAAGGGGTTTGCCTAGTACATGGGGGTAGGCGAGGTTAGGACGCTGGGTTGACAAACAG